>JAQFYC010000548.1:0-52853 GCA_034694165.1 Tomocerus mixtus
GTGTAATTGTATGCACCTGATGAGAAGCCAGAGTATTTAGAGTGAAATACATTTGCGTTAAAATGTATCTTCACAATTCCCACCTCGTTATTTTGGCGTTATTGATAATTTATTGAGATAACGACATGCAAGTGTACAAACAAATAGACATATATTTATTAAATGTATGTACGCAATTAAGTTGAGTACATTTTGCAAATTAAATGCTTAATTGAAAATAGAAACTGAGCAATTGACTTAAACGGATAGAGTTGAAAATTTGAAAGGGTTAAATGGTCATTCAGAATCAATATGCATATTCTGTGTTGGAACAGAAATGTCTTCAGAAAAGATCTCGCTTTCTAACAAGAGAGACTCAATACTATTATCATCCACTTGATTGGTATCAGATGTGTCGCCTTCTAAAAGGAGAGACTCAATATTAATATCATGCAAAGGATCAATAATAGGAATGGGTATGATATCAGGTCTTGTCGGTGAGTACAATTCATTTTCCATAGGTTTGATTCGTTTGTATATTTTAGGTGTCATAGTTGGGATTGGTCTCAGAGGAGTTGTCTCAGAATCCTTTGGTTTGGATTTGGCAATTAGTTTGAGTAATTCAGCATTGGCTGTTTTGATTTTCTTAGTCAGCTCTTCTTGCCGAATTTTTAAATCCTTACTTTTACGTTTCTTGTTGGATGATTTAGGGACAGGTTTGATATCGTTGAAAATCCTTGTGTAATGTTCATCCGACATTGGAATGGCTTTAGGAGGCTCTAATGGGATGAAAGCTTTAATTTCGCGTGTTGCTGGACCTGGAACTTGTGGATGTATAGTGACGATTCTTTTCAATTTTGAACTGACAAACAGACTACCAGGTGAAAAGGGAATATCTTCATCATTCGGATTTGGGTCGTTGTCAGATTCACTAGCAAGTACACCAACATCAACAACGACTTTTGGATTAGCATCACCTCTTTTTTGGGCTTCTTCTATAAGTCGGTCACGCTGCAATCCTGAAATACGGCCCAGTCGAGCAATTCTCTTTACGTATTCGGACATCGGAGTTTGTGTAGTGATATGCTGCACACGGTGTTTCATGGGTTGAGACTTCGGTTTAATTATATTGACAGAAACATGATGGACAGGCGGACTTCTTTGCTCAATGTTACTACAAGGCTCTTGTTCCAGTCGCACTAATGGTGGATTTTGTGAAATTTCGAAATGTCGGTTTTCGTAAATACGTCTCAGTTCGTAGTTGGTGAGCGAAATTGGAGATCTAGTCACAAAATTAGGTGAATTGTAAGGTTGGCGTTCAGGTTGCTGCTTTCTCCAGTAAGTAGGAGTGGCAACCAATTTCGGGTGTCTGTTCATTGTTACTATCTGTGAGAAAAGTGTTAAATCATTAGTATTTACTTTTAGGATTAATTGACCTGTATCTCGAGAAAGTAAGTTGTAGGTATGGGTAGGAATAATTTCCAAACGCTCGAAGGGGCCCCTACGCTTACCCATTAAAGATGCGGCTATGGATTTACTAGCATCAGATAAGTAATGCGCTCTATACCAAACCAAGTTACAAACATGGAAGTAAAGTATTTTAATACCCTGGTTGGAGTATTTCCACTTATGTTCTTCCTTTTTGCGAAATAATTTAGCAATAATCTGGGCTGAGATTAATCCAATACCTTTGCTTACAATAACAGTACAATGCGACAGAAATAAGCGGAGAAAAATATCGAAAGAATTTTGAATTTCTTTAGATATGTTAAGTTGTGCAGTGTTAAAAAGACAACTAATATTTCCACCCGCTTCCAATTCAATGTACGGAAATTGTTTACGCTCCTCCAAATTACTTGGAACACTTAAAATGTCATCACAATAAAGTAAGTAATTCGTACACGTCTGGAATTCAAGAAAAGCATACATATTTTGATTATAAATGGTCGGATAATATCTCAGGCCTAAAGAGGTGGACTGTGGACTGTATATAAATTCTGAACATTCATATTTGACGTGTTTCTGTAATGTTTCATCAAAAACTTTACGTTTGCAAGGTGTCATTGGGCGTGGATGTGATCTAACAGGCTTTACATTTCCCGTTTCGATAGAGTGCTCAAATAAGGTACATAGGCCGGGTCTTTTAGTAAAGATCGGCATGAATTTAGCAATAACTGCGGAAAAGTTTCCTTGTTCAGCAGTTTTAAGATGTGACGGTGGTGTAAGACAGTCATTTGAATTTTTAAATTGCACTTTATCAATAGAGTCAATAGCAAACACATCAAAGTTAGAATTATTTTCGACTTCTGCGAAAATTGCAGATGGAGTGTAAAAAGTGAATTCCACATTATCATTATTATCGGCTTCAGCAGATATTTGAGCTATGCATTCTGTTTTAGGTGTAGTGTTGGCAAAATTATTGACAACAGAGTTTTGCACATTTGGTTTATGAGTAGGAGTACTTAATTTTTGTATTGTACAGTCACTAGCAGGAGGAGATACTTTTTCTGAATGTGAAAATAAGTACGTAGGTATTATTTCATCATTGTTGGCAGATGAAACTGTATTATTATCATGGTGTGATGAAGTGCCTCCTACTAACGCATGATTGCTAAGAACTGACTTTATTTTTACAAAAGGAATAAGCTTTTGCTTTTCCATTCCAATAGTCCATCCTCCCAGTCCAACATGCAATCCAATTAATGTTGGTACGAGAAAGTCTCGGCCCAAAAGTAAATCTTTTGTCATTCCAGGCAGAAGTGTAAGAATTTGCTTACGTTTACCTGCTGGATAAGTTATAGTTAAGGTGACTGTTTCATTTGAAGTACAGGAACCTTTTATAAAGTTTATGCACTTTGAATTGGTGTTGAGCGAAATATTTTTGTCATGCACTAAGTTAATAATTTTGTCTCCTATTAAACTAACGGAACTACAACTGTCAAGATAGGCAAGAAATTGCGTACCCAAAATACTAACAAAAATGACTGGTTCAGAATCTACAACGGAGACAAGAAAAGATTCTGGTCTAATTATATTATCCCGAGACATCACTGGTGAGGTGAGCTCGGGCGATAAGAGTTTAAATTCCGATTACTGTTATTAAGGTTCGGATTAAAATCAGAACCAGTGGAATTTCTTCTCTCTCGCACTGTATCGTTTGATTGCGGTGCATTGTTCCTGGATGGAGTTAAATTATTCGCCTGTGAAGGAGAATTAGGATTTGGATACCTAGGTGAAAAGTTTGGATTCCTTGGTGGAGTAACTTGTATAGGGTACCTATTATGATTTGCTGGGGGTGGATTTCTAGGAAATGTGCTTTGCTGTACAGGGGGGTTCTGAAACCGAACTTCCCGTTTTGGGTTTTGTTCAGTATGATGAAAAGTAAATGCATCAACTGCTGAAAAATGTAATTTCGGGGCGGACTTATTGTCAGCCCAACTTAAAGCATTAGTTTCGGTTTTTCCCAATTCCCTAGGGTTATTAATTGGTTTCCAAGCCAAAGATGGCTCAAGATTCCCTGTAACTGGCGGTGGCTTATATGATCTACAGCTTTTAAGCAATTCCTGTGCATCTTGGGCACATTGTTTTAACTGTCGCAAATTGTTAACAGTTTTTCCCTGTAATGCTAACCTGTATTCTGGGTGCATTTGTTTTAGTACTCTACGCACTATATCAGCGTCAGTATATTCATCCCCTCTGCGCTCATAATAGTCGGCAATTATTCTAATAAAAGAAGAAAGTGTTTCAATACTACCCTGTGACCGATTATCAAGCTCTCGTTGTAAGTCATCAACGTAGCCTACAGCCTGAAATTCTGTACGAAAGCGTTGTTTAAATTCAACGTAATCTTCGAAATCATTTTCGTATCTGTACCAATTAAAGGCCTCCTCCGTTAGAGCAAGAGGTACAACATAACGCAAAAGATCTGCTTCTGTATAACCTATGATGGATCTATACTTATCTAGTTCAACTAAAAAGTCAAACGGTGTTTTATGATCCGTAAATCCCTTATACGCAGGTAAAGAAATATGTGCGGACTTTAAATGATGAGTAGGTAGTCCTTGCCCTAAGTTAGCATTGGCATTTAAATTATGAACTGGCTGAATATTCCTATTGTCCTGAGCAGCTCTATCTAGTCTTGGCACATTATTATGTGCTCTGGCTTGGCCATGAATTTCGTTTTCGTTTGGTTGACGAATATTCTGATTGGCGACATTTACATTAGCTTGGTTAGACACATTAAGTAATGGTTGTTGTCCAACCTCATTAGCATTATGTATTGGTCTCTGAGCTTGTGCTTGAACTTGTGGAATATGAATATTTCTAATAGCCGCTATTTGTGCATCTTGCATTTCCCGAAAAGATGCTTGCATTGCCTGCTGACTGTGAACCATCGAATTATGCATAAATTGCTGATTCCTATTGATGGCCTGAACAAAGTTTATTTGTAGCTGATTTAGCATGTCCTGCATATTATTTGTAGAGAGAGGAATAATATTTCCTAGAGGAATATTATTTGTTCCTATGCTACTACGTTGAGAACTGCTTTGCTCTGCTCTATCTCTTCGCTGCCTTTCCATGGCTGCAGCTGATCTTGGACTTTGAGTTCCTTGATTAGCATGAACTGAAGGTGAATTCTGTATGTTTGAACCTAAATGACCTGCTGCTGCTGCCTGGTCTACCGGTATCACATCGAAAAATATATCTTCGACTTCTCTGCGATTTCTCACTGATGGAGATGGGTATGTTGGCGGGGGGTCATTTCTTCCAGGGGTTATCTGGCATGGAGGAACTGGGCTGTGAATAATTCTGGGCGTGACCGGTACATCAGGGTCAATGCCTTGATCCTCCGCCTGAGAATTTCCTCCACGTCTACCTCCTCTTCTTGGATTTACCATTGCGTAAATTACAAGAATAAAGTGATATAGGTGACTTATTAGAAATTTTTTTTTGTTGAAAATACAAAGAGCAAAACATTTTTGATGTAGCAAGTACTTTTACAAAAATTGAAATTCAGTTTACGAAATGTCTTGTTACAAGTTAATTGTGATTGTTTAATTGAAAAGAAAAATCTAAACTTTAGTAATTGCAACAAAAGTATCCGGTAAGTTTGTGCTTTTATCTATTTTATGAATGTTAACTTGAAAAACACTTACTTTGAAATTTATTGTGTATAAATTAAATATGTTGTTTCAAAATAACGAATCTTAATAGAGAATTATTGAATGTGAAACTAATTGAATTGATTTGCTTTTTACGATTAACAGATTACAAGAAAAGATTTGTCAAGAAATTAATTTGGTTGTTGCCCTTGTAATTGAAAAAGAAGGAAAATTTTGGTGTAATTATAGAAAAGACAATAATAACAGCGTTCAAAGTGCAATTAAAAATTAGGGGATAATCCTGGCAGGGTCGCCAACTTTTTGTGAAGGTATTTTTAAGGAATAGGATTGTGTAATACTTTTAGTTTCAAAGTTAATTTCAGTACAAAGAAATAACTTTATGTTAGGGAATAAATGTAAAGTAAAGTATTCCTTAAAAATATCTACGCAAAATAGTAATTGTGATCTTACTCTTCAAGTTCGTTTATCCTTATTATTATTCGTGCTAAGCCAGCATTCCCTAATGACTAACGTAGCTTTACCCAATAATAAATTATGATTTTAGTTACACGTGTGATTTAAGTTGTAATAAACAAAATACCCAAAATAACGAGAGGAAGGCGATACTCTTAAAGTGGTTTGGCTTAAAACCCTGATTATGAGTTGGCTCTGATGATTACGCTTACTTTCTCGAGATTAGGTATAACAAGTATATTATGTAGGTAATTATTTAGAGGATTAATTATTAATATTGATATTTCAAAATAGAGAGTTCATTAAATACCGAATTACGCAATTAAATAATATGTAGAATTAGATTTGGTAGAATTCTGGATCTGATGAACTATGAATTTATATATGCGTTTCTAGGGAGCTTACAAGCGTAAGTAATCCGTGTTTATTGACCTTTGAGATAATTTATAATAGTTTGTCTAAAGAAGACGATCTTAAATTAAGGAAGGGCACGTCGAGTTGATAACATACATGGGGCTCAAAGGAAATATGTACGGAAGTAGTTTCAGTACAAGCCCGTTGTGGTAAGCTCGACCTTAGCAGAGCTACTCTCTTGGTAATTGTGAAATTACGAAGATATTAGCTTGGCTAAAATAGCGAAGCGAAAATAAGGGGAATGATAGGTATAGAATTTGTGGAAACCTGGATTTATGTGCCGGAATCCGTATGTAGTCCTTTTGTCTTTCGTCCTCGGATAGTTCACGATTCGGGTAGAAATTAGACACTTTAGCACCGTACTTTTTAGGAAGAAAAAGTATAAGCTTCGTACTTTTAGTAAGAATAAGTATAACTTGTGTAAAAGCAAGTTAGAGTTTCTTTGCCTGGATTCAGATGGAATGCAGTTGAAAGAGAATTCTAGTTTTAAAATATAATTTCAATTGGGCTTGAGTTTATCGAAAGCACAGTTGGAATGTGTAAAAATAAAATAAATTGAAATAATGAAATAAAGTATTTAAACTGTTTAGTTTGATTTTGAATTAATGAGTGAGCGGAATAGTAGAGAGCTTTGCCTTTTTATCAACTCGGTCTTGACTTTGACTTCTGGGGTCAAAAGACGGGAGTTGATAAGCTGGAGCCGGGCAGGTAGCTTATTGTATTTCTTACATAGGTAATAGTTTTTTATGCATCTTAAGTACTAAACTAATAATACCTAGGTAAGATATTAAATATTGCATTCTACCTAGCGAGCCAAAGATAAGTATTTTTATGTTAACTAGCTATTTGTTTGTGTAATTGTATGCACCTGATGAGAAGCCAGAGTATTTAGAGTGAAATACATTTGCGTTAAAATGTATCTTCACAATACTTACACACTCTTACGGCAACTGCAAGTGAGGCTGTTATGCCTTCCAGCCTGTAGACTCCGCAGCCTGTGAAGTCCTCAAGCCTCTCATTCCATTGCATTGCATCAGTTGTTACATGGCCACGTTTACTAAAATAATATTTACTGAAAATTACAGTATAATAAATATGCTGATTGAGTATGTTTATTAATATAAGCTGACAATTTACAAATGAACCAAAATAGGACGATCAGTTATATATGTAGATACACCATGCTGTAGTCGAGATTTAATACCTTTTATATCTGCTGAAGATATGTAGTAGCAATAACTACCACACTGTGTCCAAAAATGTTTTGCCAATTTAATTTAATTTGACCTATTTAATTTAATTCGCAATTTTTTGCTCTTCGGAGGGGTCATGATTTTGTCTGCTTCATTCCCACCCATCTATATGGTACTTCCACATAGTATATAGGTGTATAATACATTACAGAACAACAAGACGATTACTAGTAAATAGTGTAACGTACGTAGCACACCAACCACAACACATGTAGCTTTTCCTTTAACTATCTTACTTGTACGTGTGCATAGAATAAAGAGTTAGAATGTAAAAGACCATTATATATTTAGATATACTGCATTACACAGTAACTTGCTGTATGTTAGGGAAGTTGTACACATTTTTTATGTAGGAATCGTAAGGAATGTCCAAGCAGTACTATTTTTTAAGTATAAATTACTACACAACAGAACAGCCCTTTCCATTCCAAAATCTTCTATAGTATCTTTATAAGAAAAGTATTGTCCTTACTAAATCTAAACTATTTTCATGTTACACAGCCCAATCTGACCAAGTGCTTGACTAAAATATACTGCTACTACAATATAAGATCCAAAATGTACATACATTAGTATACTAAGTAAGCACAAGCAGTACAACAGAACAGACTACACCACTGAAGAAGTAAGTGACTTCAGTTAAGTTGACCGAGTACGAGGAACCAGTAAAACTAATGTAATGTACAGTAGGTAATGTAATACAATGCGTCCTCTCTTACTTAGGGCAATGATACTGATACTGATACGTATCTCTGCCCAGCGAAAGAAGTACAAATACGTACACTATGAACTATGAATCCACTTCATATACAGGAGCATTATATTATAGAAGACTAGACTTTAGGGACAGTAACTGATACGAGGCACTGAAACTCAACATAAACAGAATTTCAGAGTGAAAGTTGAGAAAGTCGGGTGAAAGTTGGCTTCTCCCTCCTCTTAAAATACTTAAAAGTTAACTTTCAAACATCAACATTAGCTTTTATTGCATTTTTTCTATTTCCATTAAATATTTTACGACAAAAAGTATAAATACATTTTCCTGGAACTACCGGTAGCCGAAATAACTCTATTTAGATATTGTGGTTAGTTGCTATCCATCCAACCAGTATCGCAATTGTACATAGTACAGTAACCATTCCTTTCTCTGACCTGGTGCAATTCTGAAAATTCTTATAGCAAAAAATTGGCCAATATTTCTACAGGGAGATGAAACCGGTTGACGCAATTTTTTTGCTTATACAGGAAGGAGAATTTATAATTATATTATGTACCATATACATACTTGGGTCACCGTTTTCCAAGTTTACTGACAAGGAAAGGCTTTTAAATGTATTTTTAGTTACGAATTTCATACTACGTATAATTTTGCAAATATTATATAGAACATTGTGAAAACTTCCAATATGATATTTATGTAATCACACACAGGTACACTGTAGTAGTTTAAATTATAACTTTGTTAGCATTTTATCATTGAAGCTGAAAAGTCCCCCGTAGTAGGGATTTTAATGAAGTCATTACAAAATAGGTTTCCTAGTGAGATACAATTAAGGAAAGTAGGTAACCAAAAAAGTAGAGTAGAGAGTATTGGCAAGGAAATTACCAATAGCATTGAAAAATTCATTATGTCCTACAGGGCAGGGTAAAGGTAAACGGAACGGTATCTGCATAATTCTATTTAGCTTCCAGTTCTACTAGAATACGGTTGTGTTCTATATCCTGCAATTACCATATATAGGTACTACTATAATTGTCTACTCTACGTATAGTAAACTAGTTAAATAAAGTACATGGCATACCGTGAAACTTTACTTTGACTTTGCATTCCTAAGGCAATTTCCTATTCTCTTTTCATTTTCAAACCTCAAACAACAAGCGTAGCACTGCTGGCTGTTTGAAGTCGTGTAATTTGAGTTCTGAAGAGCCCTAGTTGGTTGGGTTGCTATTGAATGCAAAAATTAGAGCGAAATGATGTAACTGAACTCAACTAAATAAGTATACAAATAGGAAGGTGAAGATAAAAGGAATATTGGCTGTGCAAAATGCCAAGCCAAGTCAAAGTTAACTAACGAAACGTAACGCAAGGGAAAGATTGCTCAACACAAAACACAAGAATAGGCTGTGTCTGCAGAGTATTTCGTTGGGCAAGCAGAACTCTTCTAATTCATTCTTCTCTATACTCAATGTAGGTAATGCACCGCACCGCAAACAATTGGCGCATTTCAGTTTCACTTCAGTCCTACATTACATTATAACATTTAATTAAACTCCTGCCTTTTGCAAACCTATTTACATATTTGCAAACAACTCGTCCGGACTAATCAAGCTCTCAAGTTAAGTAAGCGTGATGAAATAAATAGAAACAAGATTCCCTCAAGAGCTAAAGAATTACTGTGTAATAAACTATTGCCAGACGAATGTAAAATGTATCTTCTGTGGATTCACCATCAAAATACACACCCACAAATTCACATTTTTTTGTTGTTCAGTACTGTTTGTAAGTTGTCGTGAACTATCTTTAGTAAGATGTTTTTATTTATTTTAAGGGGCCCATAAAACACAAATTTCTTCGCAAAACGCCATAATTTACCACACGATTAATTGACAGACGGGTAAGTATAGGCAAACAGTTTCCTCGATAGTTAATTATTAATAATCAAGCATTGTTACGCAATGCTAATAATTCATAAAGAGTCAAACGGTCGTCTTTAGTAACTTAGACCACGGGACGGCCAAATATCAATTGGGACTAGTTGTGGCGCAGTAAATATGAATGAATACGCAATATCTTAGTATTGAAGTGCACTGCCCACTGCCCATAATAGTTTATTCTAGTTCTTATTAGAGGGTAGATTAATCTTAATACATTGAATGTTGGTTGAACAGAAATATCCCATTTTATTTTCTATTTACCTTGCTTAAGTAACTTCCATAGTTTTGCCTCATGAACTCCTCAGTGATCCTTAACTCCTGAGGCGGACAAGACCAACAATGAATAACTTAGCTTAAAATTCGTAGCAGATACAAATTTAATGGCCCTAGACCTGCAGCAATGTAAAGTTAGCCTTACTATTAGTCCATGTACTTATAAAGCAAAAGTTAACTTGCTTTCTCCTACAGCATTTGCTATTCTTAGGCTGCTAAATTTAAGCCCAACTCAACTGTACCCAACTATAAACCAAACAACAACAAATATTTTGTATGTATAATATGTATTTTCTAGTTTCGAGTTTCGACTATTGCACATGGAAGATCTTTAATAGTTGTGTATATTTAGGCACAATGGCAAGATAAGATTCGCTCTAGAGACTTCCGTTTAAAATTAAACGATAAATATAGAAACTGTTGTGTAGGAATTTAAGATTGCAGTAACTGTTAAGATACTAAAAGTTCTATTTCGGTGGAAGTTTAGTAAATGCATGGCAAATGCAAACTTGCAAGCACATAATGGGCAAAGTAGTACTTAATAGTCCATATCTGATAGTACTGAATAGACTACGGAAATAAAGCATTGTGATGTGACCATATTGCTCAGTTAGCTTTAATCTTTCCTCTTCCTTTTACGATAAGATAGTATCAATGGAAATTATTGTTACTCTCTTTAACATAATGTATTACTTCTTACTAAAATTTAGATTATTAAGATACTTCTCTAATTGTGTTGTTCTAATCTTGTTCTGAGAGAATCTATTTATTACGAAGAAAGTGAAACGAGCTTTTCCTCTTAAGAATCCTGGGGTAGTTGGTAGCCTAATTCTAAAAGATTCATCAGCCTCCTCGCACACAAAAGTACACAAAAGTATGCTCTTGTAGGTAGAAGAAATACGTACGATATTTTCATATTATGTTTCTTGCCTATCATCTATTAACTGTTTGCTAAGTGTCAAGGGCAAGGGTAGATACCGAGATTTCAGGATTCGTAAATATTAGATATTTTATGTGACTTGCCTGTAATGAAAATGTTGGAGTAAAATTTTACCGTGCAATAACAACGAAAAAAGGCATATACTTCTTGTAATGTATATAGCATTTTTAATATCCATCCCAATAATTATTTTACTTCCAATTTTGATTTAAACAGTTAGATATTAGTTTGTAGGTTCTGTTACAACACGATAGTTCAATTAAGATGTAAATTAAATTGACAATTGTTAGCAAAATCATTATATAAGCAAAAAAAATTCTTCCTGTTTGTATACACGTAAAATGGTTGTCAAAATTCTTAAATGTGACATTCCGGAACGATGTAAATTTTTTTATATGAATCGTAATTACACTTTCGAGGAATAGACTCCTAAAGCATAGGACGGGAATTAAGTTTACATGTCGTCCCCTATATAATACGATACGTTTTTATATATTATAATGAATTGATAATAGGCGTAAAACACCATTTTATTCATTGTAAAAGGGCTAAGACATACAATAACATGGTAAGTATATGGCAATAGCAACTTATATCAAGTATCGTTCTCATTCTATATAGAAACGTGTTTTCGTATTTTAGAATATATAGGTGACGATACAATGCAGTGGTGATTTTATATCAAAAGTGCGTGCTTAGAAGTATAGGAGTGAGATAACATGAAAGTACATGGATTGGGAGTGAAATGTAATGTGTAGTTGGGTGTATTTAGTGTAGGATAGTAAAAACTGTGAAACAGAACATAAAATGTAGGAGATGAGATGAGAATAGAATGGAATACATGGACTGGAGTAGCCAAGCCAAGCCAACCAGCTGCGTTGAAGGCTCAGCCCAACAATTTGTTGATGCATCACGGAATGTAATTTCTGGCAACTGGTGCGGACAATAAAAGCATTTATTTATTTTCACTCAAATCCCTATTGCATTCGGCAAGGGTGAAATACTCATACTTACTTACACAGTCTACATTATACTATTACATGCTCCCCTCCCCACAATTTACAATTTCTTATAATAGAATAGGAAATAGGAATTCTACTGATATACTAGAGTAGAATAAAATCAAACAATACTACTAGCATGTTATTTTGAGTAGAACAATAAAATGAGTTGTGTTGTGTTGTGGTAAATAGCTCTGCTTCCTATCACTTAATAATAAATCTAAATTATCAACACATACGCATACCATTGATATTATTGATAATCCCATTTTCCCACCTACTATTTTTATATACTACCCATTAAAATAGTAGAATTTAAAAGTAGTATCGTTCCATTTTTGAATTTCGTCACTAAATGTAGTACACCTATGACCTAAATTCGTAAAACTCTTTATAAAGCCACACCCACATCAATAGATCAGTATTATTCAGGAGGCATTCATAAAGTTAAGTAGGTACAGGTACAGGAGAAAGTACATTTTACTTCACTTGCATTCGTAGAAAGAACTGATAGCATGATAGTAACTATAAGTTTAGACAAATGCTCTGCTTTAGAAACAATTCATCAAATTAATTCTGTATTATCTATAAAATTAAAATAACGTCTGTCAGTAAAAGATTGATAAAGAGAAAGTGACCATTTTCTCTTATATCAGCTTATGCAAGGCTGTCGCTGTTCTAAGTAGTATCTACATACGATTATTGCCTCAATGTCAATATCTTTTACGCTCTAACACCTTTAATGTGTAGATTCGTACACTTTTATTGTATGAGTAATATAGGTTATATTGAGTAATATACAGATTTGCAGTCATCGTTTAGTAGTTCCCAGTGATAATACGAATATATTAATACGTAACCGGAACTGGAAATTATGGGAAAGTCATGCTAATCCAAAGAAAAGTGGTTGCAATCCTTATAATTCTCTGTATACTACTTATGTGCACGAGTTTTATTTGGTATAATACATAAAAATTATTCCATTATAATCGTATAAAGCTAGATAGCATAAAAAAGTTTCCAATAACCCTTTATATCATATAATGAATATGAATATACTCTGGCAGTATATCCATTAGAAAGAAATAAGGATATTTGTACCATACATTTATACAAAGGTATAAGTAGTATTATGGGGCTTAAAGTTAGAATTATTAATTGTAGGTTATTAATCCCAAGTTGACTGTATAGGAGCTATATAACACTATTATACTATATGAAGCTTAAAATGCTTGAAAGTTATTTATTCTAATGAATCTATTTACTTATAAACGAGGCCTTTAATGCATTGTTTGTATTATACAGAGATTTTAAAGAACTTGTGCATAGTTTTAACTTCTTGTAAATAACAACCGTTAATCATTCTTGTATTGCATTTTTTGTTTTATACTGAATACATTACGTGAATTCATACTTTTAGTGAATCATCAAACCTGCATTATTATACTCCATTTTATTACAGTAGTAATACATTTGCACGTTCATAAGATTACCTATGTTTGCAGTATAATAAGAGATGTAAGCATTAAACGTATACAAACCCTTGGAATGAATTATAGGCTACAAAGCTAAATACTACTAGAAAGTTTAATTCCATCGCATGATGTCAACACAGCGTGAAGAAAAAAATCCACACTAATGAGGAAAAGTCTTAATACCCATAAAATAAGGAAATAAACAAAGGTTGAGCACAGGGATTAGTTGGGAATAACTCGGCTTTGCCTTTCTCCAGCACGTCAGTAATGGTTTGTTTATGGCAGTGAAGTGAAGCTTAAGGAAACCAACAAGCTTCGTTCGTCTCAACTTCATCTCCAGTTTTCCGTCTACTTAACAAGAATGAAACAATTAGTTTCCAAATCTGTTTTTATTCTGACGTACGTTAGCGGTTGACTTTGACTCTCTCTTGACTTTTTCGCTTTCTTTCAATCTTCCTTCCTCTTCCTCCTTTGCAGTTTCCTCTCTTATTTCAATATTCAATTCCACATCCACAAGCAAAAGCAACTCTTTATTTTCCTCGTAAATTTTCTGTGAAAGGGGAGCTCACATCCAAAGCCAAGCAATTCCTTATTACAAATACAAGTAGGTAGTAGGACGTTCTTTTAAATATGTAGTGAAAAATTCAAACTTAACATTTCTTATGCATTATATGTACATGTCCAAGGTACGCACCTCTATAAAAGCAAGTTTGTCAATTGCTTAAATATGCTATTGTCTTGGGAAAATTAATTTTCCCACGGTATAAATCTATTATCGAAACATACTTATTTCAATTATCTACGGTAGCTATGAATCTTAGAAACAATTTATACGTATTTCCAGTCCTGTAGAGTAAAAAAGCAATATAGTTATTTTTAAATACTCCTATATTTATAAACAGACAAATTTAGCAGATTGATAAAAGATAAGTAACTGGGTATAATAAAAACAAAATATGAAATTGTGTTAATCCTGTGCCTTACTATAAAGAAAGTTGGCACCACTAGCCTCTCGTCCTAAGGTAATGTGTACCTTTGACACAAATACTTACAATATGTAGAAAACAAATAAGGCACCGTAAGTGTACCGTAAGCTCTCACTGGTTTATATTTTGTGAATTTATAATGTGGGATCACAGTAGTACTATAGGCATTTGCGAAGTTATATGTATTTAAATAGGTATGCAATTTAGTTTTGTATTATTACGTTATTATGCCTATTGCCTATCTATGCATAGATCGTATCATAAGTCTAACAAAGCCTCACGCTTTGTGCTAACTAATGCAAAGTCAATGTAAGCACTATAAAGATCCTAGGAAAACTACTTAGGAATACATACATGGGAAAGTAGATATTTTGACTCCGCAGTTACTACTATGTACATTGAATGCACAGTTTTGAAGCTCCTATCCCTACTTATAATACAAATGTTCTCTATTGAATTGTATTTTCTCTCCAAGCTTTCCTGGCCTGGACTGAAACTGAACTGAATGCTGGAATAGAAAATAAAGTTAAAGAGTGCTGCTATACCTATTATATACGGATTTGCAGTTGTAGATAAATTAGCTCTATAAAAATGCATACATAAACAAAATAAAATGAAGAAATTAAACAATACATTGCCCCCATTCCTTTCCCTAGCGGCAACGACAATGTCTTTCATGGAGTTAATTCACCAGAAATCCACTCGCAGGACGTTACGACATTATGAACATGGAATTCAATGGGAAAAAACTAAAGCTCACCCAAGCCAATGCAAAGCAACCAAGTTTTTACATTTTAGACATCAAATAAATAAGAAACCAACTACAACAGCAACACTAAGGCAAACTAAATGGAGACCAACGGGAGTCGAAAAATACGCAAGGAAAAAATTATATTCCTCCATTTTTGTTTTGGACATGCAAGAACCACAACATAGTAAAAGTAAAAAAGCAAGCTCAAACCAAAAGGAACTACATTAACGTACTTTTTTATGTATGTAGGTATACAGCTCAGCTTCCTACATAAACGAGTAATAATAATATACTATTTATGCATATACATACACATGTTATTGTTGTGCCATTAAAGTTTTTAAATATATATCTAAATCTTGGCATAAGAGAAGGGAAATGGGAAAGTCAACTTTCTTTCGTTTATTTTAAAGAACTGGTTTAAAGGTGCTGAAAGTCTCACCTGAGTGAGAATTCAATACTTCTTAGCAGATACTCTGGAAGTAAAATATTAATTTCTTATATTTAGTAGAATAAAGTAGATTAAAGATTAAACGAGAATTACAACATCAGTTTCACTTTCCTTTGTGCCAGTAATGTAGGATATGTATTTACGTAGAGATATCTAATTATACACTTTGCAAACGTATACCTTATAGTTTTATACTTTGTGTAGTTTTGCTTTGCTTACCTTTCCCTTTGAATGCATAACTCGTATATTAAATACCTACTTTATGTAAAGATACATACTAGTACCTACATTTAAAACCAACAAAGCTAGAATGTAGGCAATAGGCATTCAGTTTCTTGACTTCTGTGGTTTTTGGTAAGCAGTAGGTACTTCTTCCTTTGAGCTCGGTCGTTTGACACAGCAGAGCCTATCTTGTGGAAAGTTTAAGTTTCTTGCGGTTTTCTAAATGTGGCGAGCAGAGTTCTCCTTTCCGTGACTCGATTCGAAAGTCAGCTTGGCTTTCTTTGCCTTAGGTTCTATAGAATGAGAAATTCTAGACACAACCGAACCAAACAAATCCATGACAGAACAGCTACGGCTAAGTTACGTATATTAGGTAACCCAAGTGTTTAAGAGTCATGTGAGAAAGTCACCGACAAATAACTAAGGTTAAGGAATTCTAACCGAATGTTGCACAACAGAACAGTGAACAGACCATCACCATCGCAAAGTATTCGTATTCCTTTGGAGTAAACGCATTTACCCAAAACTGTGTTTTCTGTCTAGCATTGTACGTTTGTGCTATATTCTATAAAAATTCTTACTTATATTACGTTATGCATGGGTTAAGTCGAATTTTTTAAAGCAGATTGTCTGTCCTCACTTCTACTTAGACGATTGTATAGCATTTTACTTTTAATTAGCATATTATTAGTATCATATAATAACAGCATACATATTATTTGCTATTAGTATTTTAAAGCCCGGGGCATCGTAAATATTAGGCCTAATCTTAAATAGTAATTGCACTAATGGAAGCTCTATATTCTTCTTTGTTACTATTTTTGCTTTGTGACGCAGATGTGTGGTAGGTAAGTATTTACTTTCATAGGAGGATTTTAATTATGTGTACCAAATATGATGCAACTATCTTTTTAATTACACTTAATTCAAATATGTGGGCAGTAGCTTTCATATTTCCATACATATATACCTATACTGATAGTATGCATTTGGATGTTGTGCAACCGTATCCAGGTTTACCTAGTTAAATATTAGGTTATTAATATTACATATTCTACATTCTGTACTATTTACTGAGGTATGTGCTAATTACTAGTTGAAAACTAATAAAGGACACCTTGTCTTCTATTGGACAATGGATTGCTGCTGGGGTTATGACTTATGACATAACAAGCTCCACTTGATTCTTGTCCTTTAGTTTTGCACGTGGCGTCCATTAAAATTATTCCACCGGCAGAGCTGAGCTGAGCTTACGTTACTTTCGTGACTTGAGATAAGAGCACGCAGAAACAGACACTAGGCAAATAAACGGTTTACATGGCTGTAATTGTGTCAACGAAAGCCACTGCACTGTAGCTAATCAAAGTACGCAACTGACACAGACTATTATTGCTTCTAGTTATGCTGTATAGCATAACTGCTTACAGACTATAGGAAAGGGCTCTACAAACAATAAGGACTGTATGGAGAAGACAAGGAAAGGAAATAAAGTTAAGTCACCCAGAAAGAACAGGAATCTACTGAACTGAAGCTCCCGGAAACTAAAATCCGGCTAAAAGCTAATCTTCTCATTAGACAGCATCCATACTGACAAACAAAGCCAGTGAATGAAATTCCAAACAACTCTCATTCTATATTTACTTACTTAATACGTATTACTCTATACTAAGTCGGCATCTTTACGACACCACAATTTAACTAGCCTAATTCCTCCAGTGTCATTATATTGGACATTTTCCACTTGGATACCCGCAGGGAGAATGGTTAGGATTATGAAGACTCTCAAAATAGAAAAATACTGGACTAGGGTTAAAGATAGCTTAATTTTGTAGCATTTTATAGTAACTATTAAATAAAGAATCACATGCTTTCTCTTTTTAAATAAGAATTGTAATTTAAAACTTTTACCTTCATTTATTGAAGAGTGCAAACAAGTATAATCTTTTTTTGGAATTTTGTATGCACCAGAAGTAAATAGTTAAAGGATGTATTTGTATGTATGTAAAGTGCAGAAAACAAATGCTGCCTTGTTTTTGTTTTAAACGGACACAGTAGGTTGGGACATATAGAATAACATGACATATTTTCACTAATTTATTGACGATGAGTGAGTACCACGAACCTGCCTACCGACTAATGCATCACTATCCCTAATGGCTAGTTCTGGTTCCACTTCTTGTTAAATGAATGACGAATTTCGGTGAATTGAGCTAAGCACTTAGCCAAACCTACACATAGGAAAAGAAATATACATAACCTAGATACATATGGGTAAGGGTAAGGGACACCTACACACCAAGTACTTCGTATTGTTTATATGCATCGTAGTATTGTTTGTTTTCAGAAGTATAGCATTGCATTGCATTGTACAAATATTCATGATATTGGGCAGGTTTTGCTTTAATCGTTAACGAAATAGGAACCTGAATTTATATCCTTATACCTATATAGGTATTAGTATGAGTATATATTATAAATATATTCATAGTTATATACGTATGTATATGATATTATATTTCTCTTTCCCATTTAGCTCTGATTGTGTCCTGGTGTGGCATTGCTATTGTAGCGCTGTGTTGACATGACAAATACAAAGGCTATGACAAGGCTCATAAGGTTTTCACTTGGGTTCCCTTTCGTTTCCCGTCTCCGTCCCAGCAGCTACTTGCATTGCATACATTCCACTTGTGTTCTCATTCACACACTCCATATGGAATTTCCGGAGTGCTAAGTAATAAATTAGAAGAGTCTTATGAAGTGTTGAGATGATAATGAAGGAAGGCAGGATACCGCATTTGCTGCAGCTACAAATATGATACAAACCGAAATACTATACTAATGTACTCTACTGCAATCGAATTATAAAATGCTACGTACCATACTGCACAATTTATTGGCATCTTTAATAAAGAAGAATTTTTAGAAGAAAAAAAAAGAAATTGCAGGAAATGATATTTTATATTTACCATTATACTTGTATTCAGTAAGGACTTTTATTGCATACGCTATGACATAGAAAATATACCACCAAAAATCGAGACACATTAAAAGTGTACAATGAAAAGAAATAATTTTTTATTGTAGAGCATAAAATGGAATGTGTACCTATAATATCTAAGTATGGCATACGTTTAATTTTACTACTGTATTTTTTAATAAATACACAATGTGTACTTTCACTTTCCTACTTTTTCTTTTAATGGTATCATACAAACAACCATTTATATACAAGTAAAGATATATTGTACACATTTAACTGCACATACAAACATTCGAATTCGAATGCTTTGACTTGCATCCCCATGCATTTGACATGTAGTAACTTTACGTTCATTAGCAATAAATCATTAAAATGTTCACAGACAGACTTTCCTGTGGTTTTCATATAGTACATTTCATGGAGACTCTTTCCGTTTGTAAATTTCGTCAGAGTTAGTTACTTTAAAGGGAAAGAAGGAAATCTATAAAACAAACTACAAATATCATACGTTCACATGTAATAAGGCGAGATGAATATAGTTCGGCGAGAGGCTAGGAAATGAAATCTAATATTATGATATACATTTGGCTAATTTTAATGGGTTGCAAAATTTAATTACGGAAACTATGTTACACATTTAACAAATCATGGTGTATTTTAAAACTATTGACAATAGTAAGCCAGGGATAATGTTTCTTGATCTACATTTACAAATAGAATTTTTTTTAGTAATTTGCAACAATTTTATTTCACCATGTTCTACTTGATAAAATACTTCGTAATTTGTAATGCATGGTTATGTTTGCAACAAATGCAAACAATTACGATTAACGATATTTCCCAATTAAACGAAACTGTTTGAAAAATGGGGATAGGGATAGTAATTGTAAAATCCTTCGGTTGACAGTTTAACTGTAACAAATGTACACCAAAATCTACCAGAATAGATAAATTGTACAAGGAAAATGGTCGGTAGGGAATTTCCTAGGATCTTATATGGTAATTTGTCTGTAGTATGTAAAATAGGCTGTTTTAAATGTGTACCTATATACATTCATTTATTCTACTATAAGATCTACTGGTGCATTTACCTTTGTACCTAAATACTTCAAAGTTACTACTAAGTTTGGATATGCAAGTTAGTAGAAATTGGCTAATAAACTCTCGTCAGTTCATGGCAAAGTAATTAAGTTGATTGTGAAGTGGGAGAAAGTTAAGGTGAAGCAAGTGGAGGGAAGAGAAGGTAAGGCTAATGAGGAAATGAAAGTTGAATCGACTTAACAATATACCTTTTGTGTATGTCAGTCTCACGCATTACCACTCGGCTAGCTGTACCACCTCTTACACCATGTCCACGGCTTTCACACAGCTAAATTTATTTACAAATACTATTGTTAATTGTTAACCTCATTAATTATCAGCCTTCAACCTGTGATTGTAGTGAACACAAACTACTGTTGAATAGGAAAATATTATAGCGCTCCTTTAATTATCCTCCATATTTTCCTCTATGGAAGTAGGCAAAATTAAATTAAATTTTTATTTTTATAAAAATTTAAATATTTTATCTCAGTTTAATTGAAATGGAAAATTGCATAGATACTTTATTTTATATCTTTATTATCAAATTAATTGAAAATATGTAAGTAATTCTTTGGTTTTATGATACAATTTAAATCTGGACTGAAATAGGGGTACTTCTTCCCGGATGATATTATCTGACACTGACATATATCTACAGGTATCTTTGCTGTCGTTAAAACAGTAGTGGAACATGGTCGTATAAACTAATATATAGAATGATAGCCCACTATAGGATTTTTAATAGGAGATGAAGGAGAATCGCTTCCCCTTCTCCTAAAAGTTTTCCTTGTCTTTTGCTTTAGCCACTAATATTCTCCCGTTATTATTACTTTATTACTACGTATGTACATACATACTCGGATCGGCTTGGAATGAAGAATTCATAAAAGTAGATCTATACAAGTACAAGTTACCACCACGGAGTAATAACTATAGCACCCTTGGAGTCTGTCGGAGCTTCCAAAGTACTTCCTTGTCTCACCAACAGTTTTCTTCGGCTGCTGCTCGTCCTCCCAATTTTACGGGCTGGAGAATCTCCACTCCGAGTATTGGCATCTCCCCTCAGAAGACTTCGCTCTGTCGCTTGTTGATTCGAAATCCCTTCCACTTCTTCCAATCGGTTCTCTCTTAGGACTTCTCCTCTGTGAAAACTTCTCACTGTCATTTGAATCTCTTCTGAAGAGTGAATTGGGACATGAGAGAAATTCTCGTTGTTTAGCAAAGCGTTTGTACCACTCCCACCTCCATACTCGGCCAAACTTGAAAAGGAAGAGCTGCTTTCTCTATTTAAAAAAAATAAATTTTGTTAGACAAAGAAAATTACTAAGTATTGGCCAAATCTATGCTCGGATAAACCTAAAAAACACAAATACTCGAACCAAAACTACAAAGAAACTTATGAAACATCTAAGTATTAAAATGTAAGCTGTATTGACAAATTGAATCAGACCATTGAAAATGGCAGTAAATTGTTTGCAGTTTTTTGGGATTATCGCCCAATAAAACGGCAAAATTAATAAAAATTAATACAATTATAATGCACTGATGAAAGGATTCCTTCAAAATATAATAAGATAAGGGACACAAAAACATTATCCTTAAAGCAACATCGCAATAGTTTTAGCATTAACAAATAAAAGCATTCATATCTAAAGTATTTTTGAAATGTTATTCCTGTTAATTGCAAATATTTTATTGAAATGGACTTCAAAATACGTATTTATTGTGTTTAACTTAAGTGTTTCTTGTGTTTTGTGGTTCAGACTCCTTTATCTATTACAACAAAACCCCATCATCATTTGCGATTCACATAATAAATGATACGATTCTTAATTTTCCTTTGTTTTGCAGAAAGAAGCGAATGGGAAAATATAGAACAAAGTTCTTCGTGAAAGTACCTTGACTTTCTAAATGAGTGGGAGTTTATTGTTTTGTTTTTGTTGAAATAGCGCTCCCACTTAAGTTAGTTGATAAATATAAAGGAAATAATAGAAAATAAAAGTGGTACTATTACTTGTATTCTGTAGATACTCTAATTGAATGCATTAAAAAGACATGACAAAGCGCAGAAAACAATAGAAAAGCTGTTTCTTGTACAATGCACTCTGTTAATGTATTGAGTTCTGTCCAGTAGTTCTCTTATTCTCTTTACAGTTGAGTTCGGTTCACTGGAGTCTACTCCACAGTCTACAATCTACAACTAGAACCCAGAAAAAATCATTTTCATTCTACTTAAGGCTCTTAATGAAATTTTGTGACGGAGACCATCTTTCTCCGCTTAGAAAACAACCAACTTGCTGTGCGTGCGGTCTCCTATTAACTTAAGTAAGCCGAAAGTGATAGAAAGCAATAGAACAATGCCAGGGAGGCTAACTCAAGACTCGAGACAATAGCATTCTTTCCTTCTTTCAGTTCAGCGTTTCAGCCTACATTTTTGCTATCAGCCTCATTCAGCCAACACAGTAGCAAAATAGTCCCTTAACTTTGTTTGCCATACATACTATTTAGTACAAGAAGATATATGTATGTGACCACATTTACTTACGTATAATATATAGAACACAATTTGTGTATTAATATAAATAAATCATCTGCCAAGTTAACAAAATTAGAACGCTCTAACTATTTAAAAGTTAAGTAATTAGAGTAATTACAGAGATATCTGAAACCTTGAACTTGTTAGTCAGTATAGTACATATATGTTCTGACTGCAATTTCAGTTCCTGCACCTATACGGATACGCATATAGTACTTCTAGCTCCTTGAAAGTTGCAATTGCAATTACCTAGGAATTAAAAATGTAGATTCTGACCTACAACCTTTTCCTTCCCCATTAAGATTTTAATTATTCATTAATTCTAAAACGGGGAGCTACTAGCTTATTTCCTATTTAGCTATCTAAATATAGCTACAGCTATTTATTATAGACAGAAGGATACCCTTCACTGAATTATCATGTATGTGTACATATACGAATTAGTATCCATTATCCATCAGAAGCAGACAAAATCAGTGAAAGTTGTTACTTATCGGTTTGATTTTATGTAATGCATACGAGAAAGTCTATAGATTACGCTGTTTGACGATGGAATGGTCTGAGGTAGCTAACACGAAAGAAATTCTTTCTAAAATATATTTTACAGCTCACTGTTTACTGTTAAATCTAAGAGGAGCAATGAACATAACATAATATCCAATTCAAATAGAAGATAATTATTTTTTACTATAAACTGGAGAATAATATGGTACAAACAAGCTGTGGGTTATATCATATACTATTGAATTCAAAGACTTGTAGACCGTAATGTACATAAGTATAGTAAGAATGTGTATTGTATTGAGTGAGACACAATATGTTGGGCGTTAGGTAGGATCGAACTTAGCACGTAGTGCACATAATGCAACGCTGTGCAACAACGGCTTCACCACAATACATACACTCACCACACACTATGGTATTTAGCTCTATACGTAGAATTGTAGTATGAGAGAAAGCAGAGAAAGGAGAGGGAAAGGAAAAGCGAAGGAAACCACTTCTTGCCCATTGCCTTCCCATCAAAATTAATGCCATTATCTCTGTGAGCTAATGTTCAGCATCACAAGTAGACATTTTCTGCGAACTCCTTTCCTTCTCTTTGCAGCCATGCAATGCAGTCAGGGTTAACTTGGATTAGCCTGTTACAGTCTCCCTCGCCTTCCTATTCTCCCTAACTCCCTTATGTATATACATACACTTCACACTCCACAGTACTATTATTATAGACACAAATCCAAGCATAGTTCTAGCTGTAACACTAGCTCCCAGGACTTTTTGCTTACCATTCACTTTACGCTTTGCTGTTCTGTTCACTTTATTTTAGCCAATTCGGTTTATTTGTGTACTACCAAGATTTGTATCTACTCCGCTCAGTTCCAATAATAATAGTAGCTAACGTAAGTATAACTAACTATACAAGAACTAGAATTCGATTCAATTGAATGCTTTCTCCCTTTCATTCACACTACGATCCAATGCAAGGTAAGTTAAGTGTTTTATGCTATTTTATAAAATCTGTGTAAGCATATTGCTATTGCTGCACTATGTGTTTTGCTATTGATAGTTAAGCTTGTGCTTAATGCTTATGTAACATATTAATACATATAATTCCTTGATTATATCTGTGTTTAAGTATACGCTTAATTTACAAAGTCAGCAAATACTATAGATATTACGCACAAATTCGCAATACATATAAGTATAATAATACATACAGGAAAGTGGAATAAACACATTGACTTGAATCGAAGTACCAGTGCATTGTAATGTAACTATATATATAGATGTATTATGTTTGTGAGCATTAAAGGGAACTAATAGTAAGTGCTAATAGTAAGCGTTACATTTTCGATGAGATGTGTAAATGGAAATGGATGTGAATGGGAATGGAGCGTGAGGCAATTCTGATTTCTCAACCTGAGTCTATTAATTAAATCCATTATGCATTCATAGTAGACTTGCCATTTGCCAGGCCACAAGAGAAACTAATGTGAACAAAAGTAAGTAAATGAGAGATGGAAACTAAATATAAACCCTTTCCTTGATACTCCAGTAGTTTTTATAGCTCAAGCCCATATATTACTCTTAGGTCATACATTAGCAAGGCCCATACACAGCGTTCTAACGTTTAGAAAAGAAAATTGTAAGTAAAGTGTGAATTCTTAGACTTAACTAAAGGCTCATCTCAGCTAACCCACCTAACCTGAAGACTGCGTGGGATTTCTTTTAAATAATCTACCTGGATCTACATTACTTGCTCTACTTACAATATACTTTTCCGAAAGTATACTATTTCTTCTACTCTACCTATACTGCTGTAACAGGTTTCGTCTTCGTCCTATAGAAAGCTAGACAATAGAAAACGAATGCAAAGTGTCTGCCAAACTACTTGCCAATCGAATTGCACTTATAGGAGACCATAATTCTACAAAAGTATGCATTTATTACATACTTCTAAAACAAATGCGAAAATGTCTCCCGACAGTCTATATGTAGTTCTTTCATCTTAAGTTATGTGCAATCAGACAGTTTTTAAATTAGAAATATTACATTGAACTGCAGACGAATAAGCATCTCATTGATAAAAATATAAGCATTTAAGCATATACCTAATAAGCATTTCATTGAGGTATTATGGATTATAAATAGATAATTGATTTTTACAAATCTTTGCTAAATGCTTCAAAGAATACATTTTCAATTTTAGACTTTATTTTTGCAATCTTATTTAATAGGTAACATGTAGACTTGTATTCAGTTGTCTTGAATGTCTTGTAATCTTCATACTCTAGTACCTGTGATTGCCAGTGTCAAAACTGTATGTCTGAACTGAAGTGTATGCACTATCTGTAGAAAATTATTTTAGTGATCCCTTGCTTGCTTCTTATCTGATCCTCTTCTTACAATGTACAGTATACACGTATATTTTATCAATATTGATAAGTAAAAAATAAAAATATTTTTTAAACTATAATCTAATTGAATTGGAGAGATTTTGTATCATTCTTTCTATATTCAAAAAGCTACACACAGAAGTTTTATTCATCTGTTTACTACCCTCGTCTCGTTAATTCTTTATAAAGCTAATTTCTATAAAAAGGCAGCGAATAAACTCATAAAATGTGTATTGATATAATTGCGCTTTATAGAGTATAAACCATGTACATAAATATACGAAGTCAGGTTTTAATAGTCATAATCTGGCTAAAGCCCCCGAGTGTTTTACACCTATGGCATCCGAATCAGAAATATTGTTTTGAAGGGAGAAGGATGTCGGAACGTGTTGTAGGATCTGAGTAGTGCACTCGTGAATCAGTTCCGGCCAATGCTTCTACACTCAACTAAAGTTAACTGGACTGGAGCTGGAGCTGGTTGGATCTGGAGTCTGGAGACTGAGCTGGAGAAAGTGAGAGAGGAACTAAAGGAACGTAAAGTGGGCAGTTCAGTAAAGCAAAGCAATGGAGTGGAGCCAAACCAAGGCAAGTCAAGCCAACGCAACGGAGCACAGCTTACTACTTACTTACTTTACTTACTCCAAACTACTGAACATACACACACGACTAACTTCGCAATTTTATAAGTATAGCGAAACCAAAGCAAACCAACAATAACTATTACATAAGTACACTTATACTTATACTCCTTAGGTTTCCCACATCACATCACATCAGATCACAACAGTCGAGTCCACTCGACTCACACACACTCTCTTATACTACTGTATGATTGATCAACTCCTCTTTCCTGCAACTCTAAAACATCTAAACCGTACTAAAGCACAAAATCTAAGGTAAGCTATAATACAGATAGAACAGTACATATAAGAATAAGGAGAGAGTTTAGTTGAGTTGACTCAAATGGAGAGTAAACAGAAAAATAGACGGGAGTTTGTACCTTTCAGGAGCAGGAGCTGAGCAGCGGATGCAATCACGCCAGGTGAAGTTTTTCCCGAATTCCTCACCCTCTTCCAGCGTCTGTAATAGTAATAGCCAACGTGAACATTATTGCAACCGAATTCGGTGGCCAAACCAACTTTCTCTACCCCACGAAGCACGTTACGTTTTCGTTACAGCAACTTCTTATATATACAAGTACATATATATTGCTACATTGATAGGTAAATGAAGTTAGTGCTATACCTATAGACAATTTTGTGAGTTTTTTGTCGTTTATATCCTAACTGAAAGTAAATTCTTTGAAGGTATGCAGATATTAATATATAACTTGATGTGATGTGATAAGTATTCTTGCATAATAGTACGTAGGTTGCGTTTTAGAACAGGCCCTACCTAAACTATATATATTTTGACCTATACTATATGTATCCCGGAGTTTCTGACTATACATACAGTAGTACACAAAGCACAATGAAAAAATTTATAATATGCCCCCAGCCTACATCATGTCACATTCTCAGTAAAAATAGTTTGATAAACGCGTAGCCTATTTAAAGGTATCTGTAAAGTGCATGGGAAATGAAATCTGCTATAAGAATGAGGGTAGCTATGTGTGAATACTCAACGTTTGCTGTACATGTATATCCCGTCAGTTTCACTCAGGTTTTGAAATTTATTTCCTACTTTCACATCCAAAGTAAACAAGGAGGTCAGTTTTCTCTGTAGCAGTTTCTCCTTAATTTTTCAAACAAGGTATGTGGGCTCACGTATGTAATAAATGTGGGAACTGCTCTCCTCTAGTATAGATATATCTTAATAATACCTACTTACTGAGTTTACCTACTACCTTAGTGGTAGTTTAGTAATGTTCCAACAAAGAGCGTAAATACTGAAATAAGACACACAAGCATAAAAGTTCCCAATACCGATTGATACTATAGGGGTCACTATGTTTACCATACTGCAACATCATTAGTATATTTATGTTTTAAACAGTCAAAGTGCCGTGAACATTCTAGAGCAAGAACTTTAACTGCTAAGCAATTAAAAATGGTACCTGAGCATTTAAAGTTGTGTACTGTACAGCTACAGCCTACTAGGGACAGTGAATGCGAGAAAGCTGAAAGTTATCGAGGCTTAGTTCCTGTTTGGCTAAATGTTCATGGAACTTGATCTGTATCACTTTCTATAAGTTTGTAGCAGGCCAAGCCAAACTAGAGGGCTAGACTACTGATTTGATTTGATGTAAGTTTTTTTTGTAGTATTATAAGCCATGTTAACCTTGTTTGCACCGTTAGGTTAGGTTCGATTCTACTGGTCTGTGTACGGTATGAAAGTAAGTTCGTAGGTAGGTACTTTAGTTAGGTACTTAAATGTTAGCTTTGGCAATGTACTATTTTTTTTGTTGAGCCAAGCCAACCCAGATACTACTATTATAACAAACATCAGTATCGAAGAAGGCAATTGGACGTGAAACACGTCTCTATCCGTGTTATGTGCTCAGTTGAGGCATTTGAAATATCTGTGAAATATTCGCTAATGGAATTTCTGAGGGAGATTACAATAAATCTTTTGAGAACATCTTAAATCTTGATTGGAGGGACTGGAGAGAGGAGAGAAAATAAAATAAATTGTGATATCATATCTGAAAATGGGTTCTTAATAGGCGCACGTTTCTATATGGCCCTATTTTATTGTGTTGGCATCCTCCATTCTACTTACCACTTTCTCCACGCTATTTATTCTATTGATGCATTTGGCTAATGCTTATTTCCCCACTTGTGTAGCTAGTATATCATTACTTATGAGACTGTTTTACTCTTTTACTCTACTGGAAGTAGAATAGATTTTGCTTTATGACAGGCTAAGGAAAGATGTTTCTATGCTTTTGTAGTAAGTATATATTTATGTATATAGAGTATTATGAAAACTAAATAAAACTTGTACTACAATAAATATACTTATATGTATCATTGTATTATGTGGCATCTGTAAAAAAGAGAATGACTTTCACTGACCTGCGGCAAAGGCGAGTTCAACGTTTCTGGTAGGCGAAGACCAGCCAGGCCACCAAGCACAGAGACCACTCCCATCACAATCAATGGAATCAGAAGATGAGAATGTCCCTGGACCGGAGTAATGAAATGTAATTAGTGCGAGTTGAGCTGCTGTTCTGATGTGAGTCAGTTTGCTCTATGTCTACACCGAGACTCTTGACTTTACTATACTGTTCTGTGGGCAGACTTTACGGTTCCTACTTTCCTCAGTAAGCAAATAAGTAGCGAGTTTGTATACTTACATACATACAAAGTGTATCTGTGTTGGATTAGGCAGTGTAATCAGGGCTCGGACATGGGTAACCGTAAAACTCAAAATAGTTAACAATGTGCACCGAAATAACAAGAAATGAGACCTGTTCATCGTCCTCTGGCAATTTCTTATGGGATTTTGTACATTGCAGGTTATACATATACACTCAGGTCGTAGAGCTTTTTAATTCAACTATGTATACGTTCAATCCCCTAGGCTTACTATGTACATTTAAATATTTGCTATAATCCAATTTTACGTATGCCTAAGATATTTTATTTTCTAAATTGTCTTTCCCAAAGTGACCTAATTTATCAATTAATCAATCAATTTATTTAAAGAAGCATTGGTCCCGCCCATTCCTTGCAATCACAAACATTATTTGCATTTGCATAAGTGAAGACATCTGAAGTTAACCTAATTTAAGTAAAACTGTATTAATCGCATGGACAGTAATATTAATTAAATAATATTAAATTGACCCGACCTAATTTTTCCAGGGAAATCCTGCAGCAAAATAAAATGTAACTTGAAAAGTTTAAGAAGTATTGAGCAAATGTGCAGAAAAGTTCCAGTAAATATTATATTGTGTGTTGTGTGTCCTGTTTAGAAGTTATTTCCATGCATATCCGAGCCCTTGATATTATAAATGTAATGTAGTATGCCTATGTGAAGATTATATATACGGAAAACTAGAACTTGTAGTAATCACCAAGCAGGAGCATTAAGGAAGATAGGAATTCCCTGATATCTGCTATTATTACATTACATTAGTTAACAGAGAGAACAAGCTGGGCTGGCTGCTGCTGAATTGGCTTGGTTTGACTTCTCTTGACTGTTCTTGTCTGGAAAGTTGACTAACGGTATGTAGTGCACCTACTTGCTACCGACCGACTCTGTGTTTGCAGATACAAATCCACAGCACTGTAACTGTACTGTAGTAGTGAAAGTGTAGTAACACTAAAATAATGGAATGTTATGGAGGTATGTGCTGACATGGGAAAACGAAACGAAAAAAGAACAGAACAAAACAGATACGGGCTAATTCTTTTACTAAAGTCATGGGGGATTAGTTAAGAGAATGAGAGTATAGGAAAATGGTGTATCTAGTGTAGTAGTGTAGTGTATCTGTAGAAGAATGTAATCGACGGTATTTCGTGGTGACTCAGGCTAGGAAATTGAAAAAGGAAAAAAGAAAGCTGCTTTCCTTTGGCTTTCTCTTCACTTTCAAGGAAATAAGTGAAAGATCAAGGAAAAGAGTAATCTTGGCCAAGGAGTGGGACAGAGTGCTAATGAGACGTCCTGTTCCCTTCATGTCCTTCTTTGTCGTTTCTACTTTTCGCAGGTCCCCTCTGATCTCTTGTCCTTTCTCGCATTCCCTACCTTACATATGAAAACTATAGTAGGTACTAGATCGGTACCCATTTCCCTCTATGCTTCATAAATCAGGCAGCGCAAGGAAAACAATGTATAAACGTTCTCTATACGGTTTGCCGTAGAATTGTCGAATTAATTAAGTTTACTTTACATATTTAAAAGAAAATTAAAAATTCAATGCTCAAAATTCTCATAAAATGGCTCAAAAAGATTCCCCCACAATAATCCTCACCTTTTTAAATTGCAAACTTGCACTATTTGAAAATTATAAAAGAGAATGACAAATTCAGCAAGTTCGTTTGTGTATAGGTATTTCAAGATCCCGGTTTATATGACCGAAATTGTTTTTGTATCCGAATCTTCAGACAATTAACGAAATTAAGGAACGTCAGGGAACATTATTTTCTTTACGTTTGCCCACTTGTGAAACGCAGAGTAATTTGGTGGGGGTTTTTGCGTATTTTTTAGCTTTAGCTATCAACTTATCTGTTCTGCGGATTGTGTGGTGGTGGATGGATAAGACTTATACACTTACAATTCTATTCTATACTGACTTTGAGTTTTCTCCTATCTAAAATTCCTTTTGCAATTGTTATTGGGGAGAGAACATGAGAGAAAGTGAAAAGGAAAGTTACTTAAGCGCTAAGAAAGGTAGTGGTCTGGGTTCTGGTCTCATACCGTCTTCTTTCCTTCGTGCAACGTACCTACATTACTATTACTATGTATCCATAGTTTTTCAAAGCCAAAGCCAAAAGATTGAACCAAAAGATAGCATAGCGGCTGCCTTCACTTGGCTTGGCTTGGTTTGACTTGACGAGACGAGACTCAAAGTCTTACCAAATAATTGATGAGAGGAATGCAGCAGATGCCAATGCCCCCGATGTAAGCAGAAAACCCAAGGCCCATACCGCGCACTTCAGTTGGATACAATTCTGTCAATGAATTCAAAAGATAAAATTAGTTTTTTATCACAATTGCTACTTAGAGAGGGGAAAGTACGAGATTTCTATTTTACTCAAACTATTTTACAACTAAACGAATCTTTCCGGTAATTGACATTCTGTAGATAGAAATACAAACTAAATCTATGAATACTGAATACCTAAGGACGGCCTTAAGAAGCTAAGTAGATAGATATAATACTATGCACTATCTAATAAAGATCTATTCAGCTGGATTATCTATCTAACAATAATAAGATTAAGTAAGCCAAAACCAAACCAAGCCAGGGAAGGTTGCATTAGAGTTACAGTTGAGTTGAAGGTAAGTATGCACAAGCTACATTATGCGTTACTAACGAATAATATCGTAGAATGGTAAAAGTAAGCCAACAAACTGAATCACTAAACGAAAATTGCGAAAGTTTTCTTTCTGTGAAGCGTTGTCAGCTCAATTTCCTAGTATTGCTACTTATAAGCTAGCGTATTATTTATACAGGTTAAGGAACTGTGTATAATTTAGGAATAGTACATAGATGTTGCAGGTATATGTAGTAGATAAAAGTCTTGCTAATGCAATAGCCCTTATTTTACCCATATTTCAGCGTTTAGTGCTTTATTAACATTAAATGTTAATGTTTAGTGTATTTTTCATCTCTTTATTTCGAAATTCTTCAAGCCTTATGTTTGAAAGTGAAAATATAATTTTTTCCATTTTTTATTTTATGTTGCAGTTTGTAGGTCAGAATTTTGTTATTATAGGTCAATATGAACGAATAATTTCTATTGAGCTCACGTTGTCCAAAAAATTGATTGTGGAGTACCTGGTAATGCCGGGAATACATAATTACTGCTAACCCCTGAAATATAAATTACTTAGAAAAGCCTAGTAATACAGCTGGGTGGTTATATAGGACACTAAAGTAGAGCAGCATTGGATTATTATGTGGATATAAGTACTCAGGACAATGTATACAATAGTATCTACACTAACAGTCAACATTGCCTATGATAATATTATCATTGGGATCCAAAGCAGAAGGTAGAAGTGGATGTGGACTATATTTCTATCCCAGAATAAGAGTTATCGAGCAAACTATAGCCATAATGTCCTTCGAATCAATTTACGGAAACCAAATATTTGACGAAATATTATAGTTTTGGGTAAGCAAAGCAAAAGTTGGTAATTTTGTAAACCTACTGGGTTTTTATACTAAATTTTTCCTCTACTAAAGTTGAAAATTGTCAACATTTTCAGAATTGTTTAGAAAAGGGATTGGAATTCTGGAGATATGATATTCTGGTATGTTCGAATTGGTTTGTGGGTGAGAGAAGTAATAATGTAGTAAGAAGGGGATGGATAGATATGATATGATAGAGAGATACGGGAGTTGTAAGGAAGTCAGTAGTGTGTATAATAGTATAATGTAATATTGAAAGCCGCACCTCCGGCGAAAGGGTAGACGATGAGATAAGAGGCAGAAATCCCGAACTTGGCAATCAAGTAGAAAGTCATAAGAAGTATCGTTGACTCTGCACAAAGAAATCAAAAAAGAAAGAAACAAAGAAAACTGAAGACAAGTAAGTCAAGTCAAGAGAGAGAAAAGAAAGACAGACAGACATTGTCCAATAGCAGAATCCGGAGAAAAACAAAACTACTACGTTAAAACTACTACATACAAATACAATTCGTAGACAAGACAGAGAAAGGCACGGGAATGCAATGCACAATAATAACATAGACAGAGTCGTGCAATCTAAAAGAGGAAAAGAAACTTCTTTACGTTTGGGCCTGGCCTAACTTGACGAGATTTGTCTGGCATGGCATGCCATGCGATGGCAGACTATCTAATAGCAAGTAGTAACTCTGCCCTGGATCTAGATCCAGTTTTCTATCACAATACCAATCACAAAAAGAAAAGAATACACTCAGAAAACACAACAACTTGTGTACAATATGTATAACTGGGTAAAATATTAAGACTTTCCTAGTCAAATCTCGCACTGTGATATAAGTAATGGAAAAGGAGTCCTACAGAGTGTTCTCCTTGAAGACCAATCATAAGAACCAATATGCAGAAGTTATACAAAAATATTTGATACTGCTTTCTTTCGCGTAATTATATATAAAAGTTAAAACCAAAGTTATAGGGAAATTAATAAATTGTTAACATATTCAATGACTTTTATTTTAGTTCCACAAATTGGTAATATACTGTATTTTTTCCTTTATAGGTTTGTAGTAGAGAAGGAAGTTTTTGATACTTTCATTATAATACTATACTAATATAATATGCATGCACTGTTTCCATTAAATGGACCAATAATACATATAGAGGAGAATACCCGCAAGAATAACATTCACTGGTTGCGTCCATTCCTGGTTTGTCCTTTCAAACCAGATCATAGCATCAGACTTTTGCTACTTTCACACTTTATTTTTAGTCTTATGCTTTTACATAGTAAAATAAGGAATGCGAAAGCAAATTTCCCTTTCTCCACAGCCCAAACTAGAAAAACAGTAAAAGAAAACGTCCTAGGCTGGTCTGGAACGATATCTGTTCTGCGTTATGTAAGTATGCATGCGTTAGTAAGTGTCCTTTTCCCAAATATTACGTGAACTAGATACAATATTATCTGATCTCTTAGCAAAGGCTAGAAATGGGAATGATAACACTTTCAAATGCAATATACATACCAAGGCGACCCAACAATTGCTTTCTTCGTACTTTCTATGCGGACATATTATGCATAATATGTGTATATATCTACTTAGAGCTATTCTGTAGAATGATACTGGTATGCGCATATCATTCTCTATATTTAGACACGAGTATTTTCTTTTTCATGCAATGCACAGGCTGTCTATTCTACATTTCACAAAGAGATAAGTGATAAATTTGTTGCTTTGGATCTTCACCCGTTTCTCGGCGAGAGCAAACGACGTCACATGCAACTACCAATTCATGTTCCCATACATATCAATTTCATAAACGCGGCTCTTGTTAGTCTCGGGTGGGTGCCACTTCCTGCGTTAACTCACTCAGTGATCTAGATATGAATATGAATATGAGTTTTCATACAAGCGACCACCCACCCATTCCATTCTGCTCCCTATCTATGTCTACTACCATGTCTCGTGCTACACATATTTGCCCTCGTATTTATAGTGTTGAAAGTAGCAATACAGAAAAGACAAGGCGTTATTTTTCATATCAAAGCACAAAATCTGTCGTCTGATCCCTTTATTTTAAAAGGAACAATAATTCTGGATTTTACATTTGTAGTGAAGCTGTTTTTTAATTTAATACGAAAAATTGGAGACCTAATCTGTATTACTATTACTTTCTGAGATTATAACAATCTGTGAAATATACATGGACAGTGTGAAAATAATTAAGTATTGCTGTTAGTACGTAAATTGCAATTATATATTCGCGACGAAAGTTATCTTTGTTGTAATATTTTAATCTGCTGAATATATCAAAGTATAAATTAGCAATCCATAGTAAGAAAAGTAGGATTATAGACTGGGGCTATTATTGCTTGCTTGCAAATGCAAATACCCTATTATTGCACATCACACGTATATGTGGAATTGGGAGAGGATATTTAGGCATATCTAGGTCAGATTGATTCTACTTTGTGAATTTATGTTCAGTGTTCAGTTAAAACTTGTAACGTGGGAATTATTTGATAAAATTATCATGATTGAATAGTACTGCTGCTTTATATAGTATATATTATATAGATATATAGTAAGCATCAGTAAACTTGAGGTCTCAAAAAACTAGAAGAGTGAAAGGACCTTCTTATTTCTCGATAGAAAGCTACTTACCATTAGCAATAAACGTAACGTAACGTAAGGTACTTTCACCAAGACTTGTTACGAAGATTCTCCAGGGATTGTATCAATAAATGTTATTACATACACTCAACCCAATAATATCCCAAGAAGCGAAATGATATTTCCAGATCCAGGACAAGAGAAGCTTTGCGTTTGCTTGCATTCACTTGACAAGAATTGATACATCGATATAGAACAGGAATACAAAATATCAACGTTTGCCTTCTCCGTTCTATCTTTATCATTTGCAAGTATTCTGCTATAGCAAAACCTAGTCAAGCCATGCGATGCAGTCGCAAAAAATTGTCGTACCTTAGCAGCAGATCTGTCCCTGTCCTGTGCTACTTATACTACAGTTGGTGAAAAACAGAATATTTCTTCAATATCATTATTGCCTCCGTTTCTGCTTATTCAATGCGTTTTACTAGTAGGTATACCATAGTAGGTATGCAGAGATTGATTCTAGAGATGATGTTGGAAAAGTAGTACACGTCTTAGAAAAACTATTATATTTTACTATAGTACAACTAAGCCTGCATAGCTCGTATACTTGTAGACAGTTGCAATGTAACCGCAATCATTGCCACATTTTAATATTGCTTGCATAATAGCATAGCATACTGCTATTTCGTGGTATTACGGTATAGAACTCCAGTTCACAATAATCCACTTGAGGCAGATAAAGTTTATTGGAGAAAGTTCTTATTGTTCCGCTTATCTTTTTTCCATTTTGGAGAATAAGGTAACTACTGTAGCATACTTAACAGCATACACCAGGCAGATGTATGTAATGGAATAAGTATTATATAGTGCCGTTACAGTTGAGTTGACTATGAAATCGCTGAGCTACCTGCTCCACTTATAAATACCATACCTACAGCACAACGTAATACAATAAGGTAGCTTGAGATAGCAAATAACATGCCATGCCACAAACGAAATGGAAATAAATGCAGGAATGGGGAACTGAACCAATAATATGAGATAATATCTTTAACCGATCATTGTTACTTATGCAGCAACTGGCGCAGGTAAGCTTTCAGAAACGGAGAAACCAGGCTGGATTGGATGCAATCCTGAAATGTTTTAACCATTTTTAGATAGGCAGTAGATCCTTACTAAATATTGCCATAGAGTATGGATTACAGCAGGTGTTGCAGCTCCTGTTTAATTGTTGAAGTGTAGTAGTAGTTTACTTTATAATTATGTTAGTAGAATTAAAATGGCAATGCATTTTATTGATGTTTAATTTAATTAAATGTTAGAAATCTAATAATCAGATCCTGTATTGTCACATAATCTTAAGTAGGTATAGTATTTTTCCGATTCGATCGAAGTATCTTTAACACACTATGTCTCTATAAGTATTGTAGAACTTGTAAATTAATTTAGGAATTATGGGATCACAAATGCAAGATATCTTTCGCAAAATGACTAAATAGTTAAAGATCTTTGCTTGGAGCCAAGTAAGCGTACATAATTAACTTAGCATTAATAATCACACATATACTTTATCCTTTCTACCTGATATGATCATACGATGCGATGATGTTTCTAAATACGGTCTATACTATATGTAGTATCCTCTAACCTAGATGCATTGCACAATATGTTTTCCTATGTATGTACTTAATAGAAGTTTAAACTATTAAGATTTTTTGAGATTACTAATTTGAAGTATGCACTAATGTAAAATTAGAAAATTAGAACATAATTAGATGCGCAATTACCTACTGCTGTTAAGAACTTTCATTTATCTTAACGAAAGTGTTAAGATGTTGCCTTCAATGCAAAACTGCCTACTAATAAGAATATAGGCACTGACTTGTGCTAGGTAGCTGCAAAATGAAATGTGTGTGTTGACAGTGACAAAACGATTCACGGATTTATTTTTTACGTTACTTTTTGCTGGGTACCAAAGTTTATTCAACTGGGATCACTCTTGCTCTCTCTGTCTACGCCTTTCTACAGATGTCATATTGAAAGGAAGATTTTTCTAGTCTGTCCAATGTCCGAGGTGCCGAGGTCCTCTCTACTCTTTGCTGTATAACTATGTACGTATACACTAACCAAAATCATTGCATACTCCTAAACTTGAGATGAGAAAGTTTAGCTACTAGGAAGCACGTACCGGCTTGGCCTTGAAAAATGGTCAGAAAAGAAAGGAAGGAATGGGTACATCAGTCAAATGACACGATGGCAATGTGTTGACAATGTAGATACACCATTAGTGGAACGCAGCGTTACTTTGTCAACCAAGGAACCAAAAGGAACTGTAGGAGCAAAAAATGAATGCCCCGTCCCCAATTTGAAAATGTGTATTTCTGCAATAATGGGCAGTTGAGAAACCTGCAAAATACAACTTGCATACTGCAGGTATGGTAATTGGATACATCAAGAGTGGGAATAACATACAGATTCTAGAATATAATATGTAATGTAGTGGAACACCGTATATTTTTGTACAAGTAAAACCTATATGCATGAATTTTAAAAGAGCTGCAATAATGAATAAGGGTGCATCTTCAAGTTTTTCTGTACTACATAAAAAATTCGACAATTCGACTGGGAAATCAAATATAGGAAGGGGTCCAAGTAATTTTTTCAAGTCAACTAAAGCTTATCGCGAATGCAGTATCTGTATACGCTTTGTAGTGTGCGAAAGAAAGAAATGGCGATGATGAGTGAGTGAGTTCGTGTGTACACTTAAATGTAGAGAAGTGTCACATGAATATTTTTGAAGAGAAGCATCGCAATGCAATGAAATGAAGAAAAATCATGTAGGAAAGAGCAAAACGTCAAGCTAGCGAGCGAGGGAATCCAATCCACTCGAAGAGTCCAATCCACTGGAAAGTGCAAACAAACAGAACATAATAAAATAGAATAGAAGGAGAAAATGCGATGAGCCAGAGCTGAGGAGAGTAGACTTAGACGAGAGATAGAGGAAGACTAACTTAAACCAAAGGAAACCAGAAAGAGAAAGACTGTGGATACATATTATGTACATATATGTATCTCTGTCTGTAGTCGGTAGAAGAACATAGATAACTAAATGTACATAGTTCGCATAGTAGGAGAGAGAAAGAGGATGGAAGCCAAGAGGCAGTTAATAAGTCAAGTCATGTCTACGACTAACGATTTGCTCTGCATGGACAGTCTGACTGGACTGGAAACAAAGTTAGGCATCCGAATTTCCTCTCGTTTAGTCCATTGGAAAGGCAGGGGAAAGAACGAGAGCGGAAGAGCGAGTCTGTAAAGAGACCAGTTTATAGTTTTCTTATTCCATTGCAAGAATACCAACGAATGGACCGGACTGGACAAGGAGCTTTGAAGAATTACATTCACATACATATATGAACATATATAAATACATAGTATATATGTATACTGCACCTATTTACAAGAATTCTATACTTATGTTTCATAGAATGAAGGCGAAGGTATCCTAAACACAAATATATAGATTAGCTTAGTTCCTCTTTTTCCTGTGTGTACTGTATGTAAGACATATGTATTCCGCTCTTGTACATATCTACTAATAATCTAGTATGTATGCTATAATGTACCTAAGTACTTATGAAGCTACATCTAGCTGTGTAGCCAAGCCAGTCTGGCTAGATTAACACTACTAGCTTCCGCAATACATTTTAGTTTAGCGTTAGTTTTTTAGATAAGACCACTACTAATAATACACGTATGTATAATGTATTAGGATCTATCTATGTGATAGACTGCCCTGTCCAAGTGTTTACATCTACACGCACAACACAACAACAATCCTATCAATATCACAATACCATGAATAACACTTGTTTTTCTACAAATAGATAAACTCCCTCTACAGCTCCCGTGAATACAATACCGTGTTGCAAAACAAGTAAACATACTTTCACTCAATGTTTCGCCTATTGAAACTGAAATCGTTGCTGTGTTCTGCTGTCTAGGAGCAGAAGCACTTACACTTGCTCAATAAAATATCCGAATTGTTTTCTGTTCACTCACACCAAAAAGGAGGAAATAGGTTAACTGTGTTGGGAAAGAAATATCTAATACAAGAGGTCTTTCAACTATTGTCACAAAAGCTTTCGGTGTCCCACTCTTTGCTCTAGTTTGGCAATAGCGACAGATACCTGTTCTTTTCAGCTTGAAAAGTGGAACTAATAACCCTTTGCAAACTGAAGGCACCTTATTATTTTTTAGCAATATTAACATCTTCTGTATCTCTGTAGATATTACGATATCGGTGCATGTGAGGGATATGATTGTATGAGTGGAAATTTTTTAATAACCTTGTACAGGCAAAATATAATAATTTCTATTTTTCATGATTTTCTAAAGTGCTTCTTCGTTTCCCAGTCTGTAAATCCAGATAAATATATTATGCATTATATATGCACACAGGAACAGCACAGTACTGACTGACTCGCCTATCAGATATTCCTGAGTCCTACAAATACATGCCCCATCCCCGACCAACAGTTACTCTAGTCGCGCCAAATATAGATTTGGCGCCACTAACATAGCTGTTGATCGGGGTTAGGGCATGTATTTGTAGGACTCACGAATATCTGTTAGGAGAGTCAGTCAGTAGCGCCCGCAGCCATAGGCCAAGTAGGCTATATCCTATATCAAATTTTTGAAAAGCTTAATAATTACATGTAAGTATTTAAATAGCTTGGCATATTTAATATCTGTGCCTATCCCCAATATTTCCGTGCCTATGTCAAAAAATTTCCTGCAGGTGCCTTTGGAGAAGCAGATCTATTTTGTCCTTACTAGATATTATTTTATTAACGTAATTTTATTTACTTAAAAGACTTTATACCTTTTCACAATTGTATTTATTTAGTTACAAAAGTTACAATATAATTGTATTGAATTATTTTCTATATTTTCTGTATCAAGAAGACTATTTCTGTGTCAAATGTGGTGTTTCTTAACAGGAATTAACAACAGCATAGAAATAAAACCATGAACGTGTATATTAACCTTTTAGGAACGATTAGAGATGTTTAGGTATCAATCTTTCAAAATTGAAATCGAAAGTATACTTTCCATAGAAAGCATGCTAAACGAATTATAATGAAAAATGAATTAAGAAATTCCAGGGTTGCTTTAACAATTGTTAAATATTTTTCTGCGAATTCTTTTTTCTCTAAAAGATATGAGTACACAGGTAAAGAGAATTCTATGCAGTTCGTGACAATTCACCTTAGTTGTCACCTTACTTACGATTTCATGTTCCGGAGGAAAGCTTATAAAACACAAAAGAGTGACGCGAATGACGGGAGTAAACACTTGATTCAGTTCATATATGTTTTATATAGCTTAGAAGTAGGGAACACTTAAATCAAGCCACGTGTGTATAGCACAGTCTAGAAGAGTACAATGTTGTGGAATTGCATTGTATAGTAAAGAAAGAGGGTGAAGATTGAGTTCATTTCATAACCCTCTATTTCTCTGGGATTGAATTAGGATTTTTGACGTCCTTCATTTCCACTTCTACGTGTTGTGCCTCTAAAGATATACGAAATAGGTTTTCGGCATTTATGCTACAGTCCTTTCTATTTTATTAGTGTGATGTGAATGTGAGCTTTGTATCATTCTATACATTAAATAGAAATGCGTTACATATAGTGCTCCACTCACTACACTACAGTACAAGTTTATATTTATGTGTTGTTCCCATCAACTCACTCACAAGGCTCAATTCTAGAAAACTTTTCCTTGTCTTTCTTGTATGTATGAGATAGGAATGATATGAAATTGATACATATCTCCCGTCTCTGTCTGTATGTGTCCAACTTTCCCTTGACGTAGCGAAATGGAGAAAGCAGGTAAAGTTTCGATGGAGCGATCCATTTTCTAAATGTGCTTCCACCTGCATAAAGACGTAAAATATTTTTACGAGTCCCTTAGAAGACAGAGAAGAAGAACAAGTCTTGTTTTTGGACTACTGTCTTTGAGTGATGTATTCTATTATGTAGGTATTTATACATTACTATTTCTGTACACCTAAACTAAGCAATGAACCAAAGAGCGTAGCAAAGATCTTAATATATATTTTTAATGCTTACAAGCATTACTTTCCTCGCTTACATCCCTCGATCACTTTTATTTCATTTCCCAAGCTCAAAATATTTTACACAATGAAAGTAAGTATATTATAGCAGAATGGCACCTTAACAATTGTACTCTCGGTATACCTACTTTTGCATCTCAAGAACGATGATAGATATCAAGATCTTTCTCTGACCTGCAGTATGTATTTACGTAAGTACAAATAAAACCAATAGCTATATTTTTAGTTTATGTCACTCTGAGTTTGCATAAGTATTAAACTTATGACCGGTGTTAGTGAATAATTGATACTGCTTTACACATCATCGTCATCGTATGTCAGACATCCAGAAAATTGGCCAATCCAGGAGCACATAATGCTGTGTCACTCATTGAACGCTGAATGTTGGTACCTTTGTGTTAAATGCATGAATTAAAGCATCCAAAACATTTTACAGTAACTTGACCTGACCACAATTTAAAAAGACAAAAGTAAACGTACATAAAGTATGGGAACTGTTAGAAATTAATTTAGTTCAGCAATCATTTGAAGGCAAGAGGTAGACTTTACAATTTTGCAAAGTTCCATTGGAACCTTTTTGTAACCCAAACGTAATGCATGACAAGTAATTACTTACATACTAAATGTATAGCGGGTTCTGTTGGTTGTTTTTGTTTTCGATCATGTGTAAAATAATTCGTAAACAGAAAAACCCATTAACATCTGTTTGTCCCTTAATTTATCCTTAAAACAGCTAAGAGAAAGCAAGAACCTGTTTTCCTCTTTTGATCTTCTGCTAGATTAAAAGAGCAGCTGTACTGTATCTTCATTTGCGAAAGATTTTGTTAAAGAACAATCATCAAAGCTCATACTTTATCTAAAGTAGTTCTAATGTACATCTGTATAAAAGAATTGTATTCTTGTGATAATTACTATTTTAGACTCCAATTACACCGGGAAGAACGCGAACACATTCGTTCAAGAACAAGGAGATGGTGAGTGGAAGTAGAACAACAAACTTAAAAGCACAGGGCAGAGTTTGCTTGCTTTAGATGTTGAAATATTGTATTGTAGTCTACTAGTCATGCACAGCCAACCGCAATCAACAATTTGGTTTCCAATTTCCAATTTGTAAACTCTTGGATGCAGCTGATTGCATTCTGAACTGAACTCAAGAGCGAAATTCGTGGCTCCATTAAAACCTTCTTTTGTGTCTCTATTTATATGTATGTAGAGCGGCCCTTTGTTCTAGTTTTATATTTGGTTGAGAAAAGGAAATTGGACACAATCCGGGAGAATGAGATAAGGAGTTCGAAGTGGATGTATGTTTAGGTATAAATATGGATATCCTTTATTTTTGAAGAAAGAACGAGGAAAAGGCCCCGGCTCAGCAGATCACATCAGTCAAGTCAGAGAAAGACCAACTATTGAATAGTGAAGAGTTCAGAGCAATATCAACGCTGCCTTTCCTTCCTTTACCTAAAGCTGGTTTCTTTTTTCGCAGTACAGTACACTACAGTACAGTGAAGGAAAGTAAGGAAAAATAAAGAAAGAGAAAGTTTTTTTGAATAGCCAACAGATTATTTGAGTGCTAAGCTACAGTTCCTCCTGCTTGCCTGGCCATAGTTTCCTTGGCCTTAGACAGGCCGACTGTCTTTCTGCTTTCTCCTTACTTTCTCCTTCTCTCTATGTATGTACATATATATCGCCTTTATTCAACTGTTTTCAGATGAGTTCAATTCAACACTCTTCAACTCTTGTCTTTACTTTCACCAACTACCTACTATGTACATTACAGAATAATTTACAGTGCTATACAGAATAAATCGAACATTGTATTTTTACCATTGCAAACCTTCTTAATTAAGGTAATCGTACCATACAGAGTCAATACTAAATGTTTACGAAAGGTGGAAACCATTTGTGAGTTTTCAGTGAGGTTAAATAAAAAAAGAAAGCAAATTCTTATTTTGTATATTATTTCCTCAGCCAGTGTAACAAGAACTTCATTTACAAATAAATTCTGCTCTAATTATATAAATGAATTCAGCAACTAATTAGAGCGAAAAGTGAATCTAGTAAATATGAAAGCATTGCCTTCAAAAACGTCAGCCTCTGTGATTTTGAGTCCCTAAGTACATTACAAAAACTTTTTATGCTAGCGCTCCATTGAAGCAAAACATTTCAATGGTAAAAGTATAGATATCGGCATATTTCGTGTGCCACTGTATATTCAGTTCCCTACATGATCTTCCTCCGTACCTAACGTTACTAATACAGTGTTGTAGTTTGTAGTTACTTATATCTTCTCACTATTACTTCTACAGAAAACGAACCTAAACTTTGTTTCGAATGGCCTGGCTCCTGTTTTTGTTCTATTTTCTATCACATAAGTAGAAATATAAGATGTACAGTGAAACTACTATAGTATTATAGTAATAGTCATCTCGATTTTCGTAGTTTCTGAAGGTGGTAGGTAGCGTTAGCCTTCTTTGCCTTGAGACAGCTTAGCTCGCCTCCGAGCGCCAGCTTCGTTTCCTTCTTTCCCAAATTTTTCAGCAGAACAAAAAGAAGCATTTAGCCCGAGTATGACTTGCCCTGGTTTCCTTTCGTTTAGCTTAGTTCGGTTTTGTTAGAATTTCTTTCATCTTTCCGTAGGCCAGACCTTTCCTACTCTCACTCCACTCCACCCATCCCTTACTACTAAACTAGTGAAAGTTGAACAAGTAAAATAAAGTGACGTGATGTGATGTAATCTGATGTTAGAGTAGAGTGTCTTAAGCAGGAAGGAAGCAGTACAATTCCATGCTAAATATACAGTTATAAGTAGTATGTGTAAGTAAAGTAGTGATGCGTCTACATTATACTTTGTACCCCTCTGTGTAAAGAGTGCATTCTAGTTTGCTACGATCAATGTAACTGTGTATTTTACTATGTTTCTAAGTATATCTATGATAATCATTAGCAAATACCTTTAGCCAACTGGATCCTAGAATCCAAACGCTTTCCAATCAATATCGAACCCTTCTCTCCTCATCTTGCTGACATCATCTCATCTAACAAAACTTTACAGCCCACGCTTAGTTTAACTTACATTAGTTGTTCGTTCAATTCAACTTTACACTACTTAGGTACTTTATACTACATACTATTCTCCGTTTCCCTGCTTTTGTTTGACTTTTCTTTTACACATTCCAATGCAGTAACACTGTAACATTCCCTCGAATTTTCTAGGTGTACATTTTATGGCTTGCCTTACTTTTCGCTTGGTGTTTAAGTTATCACATCAGTACTAGTAAAGTTACAGTATATCTGCATTGCAATATGCACAGTATGTACTCTTACATCCTTTTGCACTCTCTATTCTTTAAATTCTCAATTCTGTTTTAGATGAAGTAAAATAACTAATCTCTGCGCGTTCACTTAGCATAGCAAAATATTTGCCCGCATAACCCTAGATTCTAAAATGTAAATTCGAAATGCAAAATCCTACCGTTAAATCACAATTTAACCCTAAATACTACACTGTAATAAAATAGGTTACAATCAAGTTAACGCAGAATCGAAAAATATTTTTCTTACCCGAAGGTAAAATGATTGTGGCAATATTAAATATTCCTCCAATTATCATTGAAAGGCAGAGTGGCCACCGCCTGCCCCACCTGTCCATAACAAACCAGCACAACAAGTAGCCGGGTAACTCAACGGCACTGCCCATGAAAAAGTTCAAGTAGGGATTCTCGCCAAGCGAAGGTCCGTAGTAGCTCAAACCGACGTACACAGTGCAATTTGCAAACCTGCGTTTAAAAAACAGTATAAATAATTAATTATCTTTTACTAAACATTGTAGATTGTATACGTGACCTGATATTAAAGTAGTTATAGTATAAGAACTATATTTCAATAGTATACAAATGCTGGGAGACAAATTTATATGCATCTAGTAATCTTACCGTACGTACTAACGCTTTTAGAAAATCCAATCCCATTGGTTAAATGAGTTAATGTAACGTTAAATTAGGTAGCACATAGACAAAGATTAGCCTGGAGAAAATAAGTTGTCTGTTTCAGGGTAAACATCTTGAATTATCTCTTAAGCGAAAATCAATGGCTGATCATCTGCATTCTAAGCTAAAGCCTCCTGCATTCAGGCATCTTCTAGTAATTCCCTATTTGGATTTTTGACAAACTTATTATTATGTTTTGCAGCTAAGTACATAATACATTACTCTAACGTAAGTGAAAACTGCCAAAGCCCACCGAACCCGATTCAGAATTGTAATCTTGTTTAATATATTGGGTTAGCCACTAATAAAGAAAAGTATAAACTCGAATTTGATCCTTATTCCTTTTATCTTGCAATATGTCTTATTTATACTATAATGTTTGGCATACAATGGAATTCCACAAAAATACAGGACCACTACCTATCATTTATTCAGTCAATAAGTACAAACATGCTACACCACACCAGAAGTTACATAATATTAAGTACAAGGACGCCGTTACAGGATAGAGGTACATAAAACTAACGTTTGGTTTGTTTTCTCTGAGCATTACATAAATAGAGCAGAATTCTATATTTAGCAGTTGCATATAGTACGTACCTATATTGATCACACATATACTATTAGGTAAGGGAGTAGGGAACATAAGAGAAAGGAGGAAGACAAAGTCGCCAAATTGAGCAAAGTGACAGGTTTACGTCTCATCTGCCATAAAGAGCTCTTATCTCATCGTTCCTAATGTAACATACGTAGTGTAAGTGTAATTACGTACTCTATATAATGTAACAAGTTGGAGTAGTTCAATAAGTGAACTCTCGTAAAGAAGCTAACTAACTAACTAACAATAACTAAAGAAACTCCTTAAGCAAACTATTATACTTACTGAAAGAGAAGAGATTGGCTTGACTTGGGCTATTGTAGCATTATTGGCCTGTCATCCCTTCCCTTATACGTATAAGTAGCACACATGTAGTACACATTATACTTAAGTTACGAAAACATAAGAAGACAGTCTGGCTCTGGTCTGGAGATTGTAGGCTAAGAGAGTAATAAGACAAAAGAGAATGGAACAGCTTCAGCTCTGATGTTGTATAATTACCTCCAGTTGACATGAGAAACTTTCAAGAAACGGATGTGCATTCCCAATCGGATGTCTAAAATAACATTACTACTAAATACTAACACGTAGAGTAACAGTAATAATATAATATTCTTGCTTTTACCATAAGATATCTCTATAAATTGTATTTCTAATTGTAGTAAGCTGGTAAGCAAGCTAATAAGCATAACAAAGCTGTACATACCTAACCTAAATAGTTACACGATTTTATTTGCACTATTAAATAGTAAACCTAGAAGATATAGAAGAATAAGGAGGGAGACAGGAAGAGTAAATGAATAACGAGACTATCACAGAGCTTGTTTATGGTGATTTGATGTGGAACGAGTGTGTGGAACGGGGAATTGATGAAGGAGTGAACACTTTCTGATTTCTCTCTGCACTATCTGTAATATACATGCACATACTATAGTTGAATGTAAGACGGAAACAGTTCCAGAACCTATCTGAACAATTGTACTCTTATGTAACACTGTTTTCAGAAAAGAGACACTAGTTGGCTTATAATACTATTTATATACGTAGCACATAAGTTTATGCGTGCTCCACTATACTGTATATGAATATCCCATACCTCTATATATACTATAGATATTACTAAACCACTTGTGTAATAATATTGAACACTTGAATTGACTAAAACGTCTCTCCGTGAAATTTATGAGGATGACGATCCTCTTGATATTTCCTCTTGCATGATATAAACTAAGTAAGTATAACTATACCATGTGGCAAGTATTTTTCTATAGCTTAGTAAACTACTAGTTCTACATACAATCACGTAGCTAACCTACATGCTACTTTGCGAGCTACATAAGTACATCGCGAAATCTGTTTGCTAGCATTTTATATGTATAAAAATGCACTGCAGTACTACTTACAGTGTATTTAGTTATGTAGAAACGTAGTGTATTAGCTTAGTTAGTATATAAACGCAACTGTAGCTTGCTGCTACAGTATTCAGCTGGGAACACAAATGCAACGTCAACATCCCTCAAGAAGAAGAGAAGAGAACAGCAAAACCAAAACTCCGATGAGATTCAAACCAAAGCTAAAGGAAGAAAGCAGAGCAGAAGACGAAGAGGGAAGGGTGAAGGCGAGCGAGGATGGGAAATGCAAGGAAATCAAAGTCAAGACGATGCATCCACTCCTAAATACTATATAAATCTACACAGTGCAGTGTACACTAACGTAACATACGTAAGTCACTCAATCTTCTACTTATGATCGCCTATGTAATGTATCAAAGTAGTATCAACTAAATCATATATGTACCACATAGTAAATAGAGTGAAAGTCAATGTATATAGCTACATAGAGTTATGTTCTACTGAATTGTGTATTCTAAAACACTGTTAAACTGAAAGTAAATTTTCTATGCAACAAGAGCAGAGAACAATGGGCTGGTGATAAGATTCAATAAATCTTCTAGAGTACTACGCAACCTGTCAACAAAACGTCAAATGATCTCACCTCACACTTTATAAATGCGATGTATCCCCATCCATCCTTCTAACTCGATATAATATTAGGATATAGACTGCCTTGGCTCAAAGTTAGTGGAGTGCTGTACTTGCAGTTGTGAATGTACATGGGAAAGGCCTCAAGACTGGCTCAAGTGATTAAATATTGTAGAAGTATTTCTCCTGCATACAATAAAATACTTAGAGCGATACAAATATAGTTATATTCCGTATTTTATATTGGCAATGGCTAAATATTAATTTTAGTTTCCTGGCATGGCTTTCTATGTGTATTACTGTAAGTCGTTGTGAAAGGATAATTTTTATGAATGTAAAATGTCCTGGTATACGATAATGGCGAATCAATTTTTAATGGTAGTATATGTTTTTTTAATCAATAGAGAAATCTCAAGGGTAGTCAGTAATTGTCACATACAGGTAATGTAATACATACATAATCCTACTATGTATCAGACAGCTTGTTGTCAAAATTGCTAAATTGTGTGTTGACAGAGCCAGAAGAGTCACAAAACAACCCTTTAGATTTCTATTTTTAGAAAACTATTTTTAGATTCCATATATTTTTGTAGGTAAATAAAAAGTATCTGGCAGGTAGTGCACACATTTATAAACGGATGAAGTTAAATCACTTTTTGAACTTCGGCTACCTAGATTACGTTGTTAGTTAGGGCTAGGAGAGTATAATATTCTAGAAAAGTAAACTCTTTTTAAATAAAATATTAAAATGCAACACTGCCTATAGCTTTCTCTGGTTAGATACTTTAGTTTTGCCACTCCGTTTTTGCTTTTTTCGGTTAGATTTGATTATCGTGTCGGTGGTGCTTTGTCGGCTACATAACATAACATTGTGAGAGGGAGTTGAAAGGAATTCGGCTTGTTTCCTCACTACACTAGGCCATAGACTCAAGTGCATAGTAAGTATGCTAGGCTGGCTAGGATAGTGATAGTGTGTTGGTGTTTGGAGGAAATTGTGAAGCAGAAGCTAAACCCAACTGAAGGAACCACTTTCTTTAGCGTATAGCATAGCCGTCTTCTTCCAAGATTTATGAGAGCAAAGATAACGGAAATATCAGAGAGACAAGACAAGAGGGACCGAGAGGAGACTGGAGAGAAAGCTAGCAAAGGAACCTCCACTCACTCACTCTCACTCAGCCAAGCCAAGCCAGACTATATAAGTACATACATCGAAGAATAACATGAGAAAGAAAAGCTGACTTTCACTCTGCAATGTATGTCATGCAATGCCATGCCAGACGAGGACAGACTCCTCCACTTTTACATGTAAGTATGACTATGCATATTATTATTATGTAGCTCGTTGAACTGATCTGACTCCCTTTTACAACACTTTCCCTTTACATCGGTTTGTTTGTGTCTTGGTATGATCTGCCCTATTTTCAGTCCTAAGTATATACGTATACTCCGATAATTTAACTCCTTCACTTCCTATTTTCCTATTCTCTTTTTACACATAAACTCTGAATATTTCCTAAAGCCATATTCGAATTACAAAATGAGTGAATGCTAAAGATCCGACTACCAAATATGAAGAGACAAGAATATCCAACATCCCGAGATTCCAAGCTGCAGTTAACTCACACTGAAATAATGGGACGAATCTTGGACTTCTTGGAGTTTTGCATAACATGCATTTATGTAGTACAACTTGGAGCACAAGTGTTGTATGGCAATCTTATATTGAGATGAAAGTTTAACAACCAAAATCGTACTAACGAGGAGAACATACCATAAGACCCCCGGGAACCGTGGGGTCTAATTATGGGAGCAAGACAAAAATATGCCTAAAATAAACAGATTCCCATTACCAATTGCAAAGTTCATAGTTTTATTAAAATATACTTAGTTAGTGTCTGATGTATGGTAAAGTATGTTATTCATGAGATAATAATTATGTAATATTTATGGCAAGTTAAGTAGTACTATAGTTACTTTAGGTAATATAATTTCAGAGAAAATGCATCGACTCACCAGCATAAAGTCAGCAGAATAGTTTTGAGACGAAGGTTCGGTGTTCGGAGCAGATCCCAAACTCCCAATCTTCTCTTTGACTTTCTTTCTTTGTTGCATTCATCTTTTCTATCTTGTGCAGCTCCCTGTATATATATTCCATAAAATTCCATAATGTAATGCTAAGTTAGTAGATTGGATAGCCTTTCATAAAGGATAAGTTGTATAAGTAATACGTAAAGTAATTGCTAGGATAGCAGAAATAGTCGTATAATCAAATTATTAATACCTAATAACTTCCTTCCCTTCTTAACTCGGGTTCTTTCATCGCAAAGCTCAAAGCGAAAACTTTCTCAACTAATAACTTAACAAGCTGAAAAGATATTTATTTAACTATTATACTCAGCCTCCACAAAAGCAACTAAGGTAAAAGGGTTTTCAGGTGGCAAATACGACATTCTGGTCTTGATGACAAGATAATGCACTTAAGTCATAGAACTTGACTTACCCTACTCTAAAGCCTAATGACAACGACTACTTTGAACTTGGGAAAAAGAAGTGAAAGTCGAAGTGAAAGTTTCTGTAGGCTAGTGTTGCGACTCTAGCTAAGGGATATGTTTGCAGAAAAGTGAAAGTGCACTCGAATTAGTAAAGAAAACGTAGAATGTACATATTAAGTTCAAGGAAAAGCAAGGGGTATTCGGTCTGCATAACTTTCTCTTGTCGGTGAGAGATGAAATAAAGAAGGTATGAAGATGAGCTCATTATCAAGTTGAAGTATGCATTAGCTATAACTACTACGTTGTAACTAACTACAAATAGGTGTGTATATTTTAGATAATGAAGTGTGCCATCTACTAAAGCGTGCACGTATTTAGGAAGTATAGTTTGATATTATGTAAAATTACTAAAATATTATACCGCAAGGAAAGTAGACTTATACTAATAAAGTGGAGGAATCACGCCAACAATCCATGATCATGGTAGAATATGGCAAAGTTAATGGCTGACAGAAATGAAAAGCAAAAGGTATGTGTGCACGAGAAAAATTTTGCATGGAAAGCCTATTTCTTGAATAATAACAAGGAATCTCATCCAATTTTCAATTCTTTCCCTCTATGGAGAATAGATAAGTTTGGTTGTTAGCAAACTAATGGCAAACTTAAACTTAAAGCAAAATAATAGGAACAAAATTGAGCTGATTTCACTCAGCTAGTTGAAATTCCTTATATTTAGTACTTACTTAACTTAAAATAAGTTCAATACATACATAGCTATTGCTATACCTCTTGAACTTGGTCCTCATGCATAAATATAAATTTTATGTGGTTTGGTGAAAGTTAAGAAAGCAGCGAAGCGTTATTCATTAGTTGGCTTAGCTTGGTATTAAACTAATAGAGATGAAAAGAAGTGTGAAACTAGCACATTTTTGCCGATAAATCTGCGAACTGACGAAATATATAGACCTGGAATTTCCTACTGCAGCAAATCTCAACTGAATTGAGAATTACTACATCAGTATGGAGTTGCAATACTTATAGGTACGGTTGCTTAGCTAGTAACTTACTTCCAACATTATCTTGTCGACAAGGTGAATCGGCAGAGTCTTTCCATTCACACGAGCCAATTTCTCGAGGATTTCTAAAGCTTCTTTTGTTCGATGCTGAGCCAAGAGCCAACGTGGGGATTCGGGTAAAAACCTTAAGTTATAACAAAATAAATAAATACTTAAATATGATTTAAATATTACATTCATTTTTGATAGTATATTTTTGTGTATTGTAAAATTGCTATCTTTAACTTACACCTTGCACTACACACACGGTAGTGACAACAATAATTGACATATTAATTAATGATCTATAGCATATTCGTGAATTCATTCTTTTAGGCGAAATTTTTTTAGCAATGTTAAGTATACAAAATGTACCCCATCAGTAACTTATTTAGTTTTACTTTTAGACCATCAATAACTAATTTAAACTGCACAATATCTATTATCTTTTCATGGGTTTATCTACGATTAAATGAATTAATTACACCTGTTATTTCTATTACTTATATAGCAGTATTAAATATTACAAACAAATTTACAAATTTATAATAAACGGAGAAGAAGCTACGTACATTTAAGTCGTATAAAAGAACACAATTTTTGGATTGCTACTTTTTGTGCGTTTAAAATAGTGAATACAGGGTAAATTACCATATTTGGTAAAATTAGCCCTAAGTAAGTATAACAATTACTATTGTTTACTTCATGTGTAACAATTTACAAAAAGCGCTTTTAGTCAGCTCAGTTATATTTTTATGTGCAGGTAAATTGGATTTATCAAAAGGAATTCCTGTAGAAAATGATAGGAAAGTTCATTCATGAAGATAATGTGTATCAAGTACAAAAGTAGAAAGCAATAAGTTTAGCTGCGCGCACCATAGCATATACTGTACTACATAGAACGAGAACTATTATTATGTTGTAAAAGAACTGTACTACAATACAAATGAATTCGTCCCACTAAAGGAATAAGATCTAGAATTAGAATCACTGTACTATTGTATCTATAAGTGGATACTGTATCCAGATAGTATGCTAGATGGGGAATGGAATGTATTTAGGGATATAGTTTTGTAATGTACAAGAATTCTTTCAAGTTAACTCAATGTTGTGTAAAAGTAAGGACGAGGAGAGCAGAAGTCAAGTTGCAATCATAATCTTCGTTTCAGCCTCCTCTTCCCCTTCCTTTCCTTTTTTACTTCCAACTTGTCAACAAATGAATGTGCTCAGAAGATTACTTCTTGTACGCTTGAACAAAACGCAATCAAAGAGAGAATAGTGGAAAACAAACAAAGGACTGAATAGCAGCAGAGCTCCTTCTATACTATACAATAATACAATACAGACAGATACGAGAGAATTCTGATACCGTAGGTACTGAATTAATTCTACGGGAGAATTTTTTTAAAGAACTTTTCATTTTAGTTTCTCTTTGGAGGGGAAATATTTCAACAGTTCCCCAAGATGGGGATTATTTCGAATGGGACATATAACTGTCAAAATGGATTTGATACCCTGTTGCTACTATACGTTTGCGAACACAAAATTTCTAAGTAATCTGAATAATTCCCCCCGGGGGACTTTTCGAATCGGCTTCCCATAAGTTTAGAAATTAATCATTCAAGTAGGGGAACCATTTCAACAAATACGGTATGTTGCATGTGCTACTCGTTCACTCACTATACACTTCAATGTCAATGTTTTTGTTCTCTTCT
>JAQFYC010000549.1:0-52784 GCA_034694165.1 Tomocerus mixtus
AAAACTACAAAAATGAAGCTACAATACAACGTATATAAGAATAGAGTCGACACGTTATCGTTTTTCCTTGGTCTATGTCTGAATTGACCCTTCCGAAATCATATTCTGTACAGTCTGGCATTTGGTAGCAAAAAGTTGTGTAGTGTATAGGGCAAAGTAATTTTGTGTTAGGTCAAACAACCTATTAGCTACTTAATAGCTGAGTTAAGTCCAGCCATAGGCATAGACATTGTAGTATATATGTACATGCACAGACTGAAGAAAGACAATTATATCATATCACTTCCTTGACTACAGATATATATAGTTAGTGAGTATAGCAAACTAGAAAAGTGAAGTTGAGTTGAGTGAGCCACTGAGTATCCCATTCGTTTCAGGTAGCAAAGTTTAAAGCGTCTCTTGGCTCATTACGCTGGAAGGAGTAAAAAGTTAGGGATGTCATTTGATGTGAGAAGAGTTAAGAAGATGCTTACTGCTTACCCAAGTTAGTTAGTACTATTACATATTATATTGCATGGCATAGAGTACACAAGGACAAGCAGGAGAAGAGGAAAGCAATTTTAATAGTTGAGTACTTAAGTTAAGGTTAGGTTATTATAGTCGTAACTGGGTTACACATTACATTACACAGGTAATGTTACATTATGCCGTAGTTGTTTTAGGATACTTACCAGGATTTCCACTCTGTATGTAGATGAAAGGAAATGGAAACTGGAAACTAAACCTGGACTGAGACTGGAGGAATTTCTTAATGTCACTTGAGAGAGCCATACGTGAAATGTTGAGCTACCTAAATATGTACGCAGGGACTAACTAAACTACTACTGTGTGCTTGTCTTGTCTTCGTCTCAAGTAATGTAAATATTACTACAGGTAGCAGGTTTGGCTACTACAGAATGTTAGTGTAACAATACTCTATTTTCTTGACTAGGCTTGGTGTGATGTAAGGAAAAGATGTCTCGTAATGAAATGGGATGCAACAGCCCTCCCCAAGTTAATGTGAGTCATTTAAAAGAAAATGATTTGAAAGAAGTCATCTTATCGCCTTGCATCGAATGCTTAATGAGGCTAATTGGACATTTAGACCATCAATATCCATCACACCTGCCCTCCAATGATCCCAATGTTCCCTGTCCTCCCTTTCCCATTACATGACAATCTACTCTTCTCTAATGAGACTATCTCGCTCCAATGTTCTTCTCTATTCTCTATTCACATTTATACATTTATACACTATTGCTCTACTATTTACTCTTTTCTCAAATGAACTCTAGACTCGACTTGTAGGCTACACTATGCATTTCACTGCATTACAATGCAATGCGTTGACGTTGACAATGGATAAACATCTAGAAGCCATAGACAATCCAGTGGAAGTCGCCTTTTACCTTCGTTTGACTTTTACTTTAAAAAATTACTGCAATGTTCAGAAGTACACTAATTTACCTTTCCTATTAAAAATTATATTCGTAGTGTCTTAGTGCTTACTTTTGGGTGCTTCATATGCTTATGGTGTTTACGTTTTATTATTCCTACCTAAACTTACACACAACGTAATCTGAACTGAAGACAAGTTCTTCATATTCTTCATATCTATTGCTAAGTGTTATATCAAAAATACTAATCTTAAACATAAAAAAATATCTACTTCAAATCAAACGAAAACATAATCGAAAAATGCGACAGAAAAACCGGATTTTATAAGCAAAACCTAATATTAAGCTATTATTTGAATAAAGTATAAATTACATTGGATACCTGAATTTGACTCGATAAAAATGCCCAAATAACAATGCTGTACAGTAAGCTGTTCGTTTTATGCCAATAATGTTCACTTTGCCATAAGGTAGAGTGCGCCGTGGACATATAATATGTACATGTATGTGCAGTATGTCACTACAGGTTTTGTGTGCCCTGTCTTAAACCAGGTATAGATTACATTTCAATAGCAGAACAATGCTTGAATTGAAATTGGACTAAATTACCTTGTTGGTTAGAATTTTGTGCTTCTGAAGTCGTCGACGAAGTGGAGATGTCCGTCATTCAATTTCAATCAACTTGGTTGTTGACTAGACTTGAGGAGACTGTCTTTTTCTCGATAGCTACTCTACTACTATCTGTATGGTAGATAGACATGTTACAATATACATTAATGGGTATATCTAAAGTTTCATTTCAAAGTTGTGTTGTAAGTGTAAGTATAAGTATGGTTAGAACTACGACAGTTCGAGATAAATGTCGTTATGAGGATGAGAGTGTAATCAGACACTTTTGGTTGCCACTGTCTTGTCTTTCTTGTCTTGTCTTAACTTTTCTTGATTCTTGATGTGCAATCACATTAAACTAAATTGTCACTACTGGTAATATTCCCGTATTACATTACATCACATCACATTACGTCTTACATCGCCTTCTCTGGACTAACAGGTCGTTAGCATAGAAAACCAGGTCGTGTCAAAGGAAACCCCACAGTCGTAGAATTATTTTATTTGTCTAGCAAAGGCAGGGCAATAAGGATGAATCTTTACTGCCAAGGATACCCATTTACTTACGGATTACACTTTAGATTCATTTAAAGAGGATGCCCGATATGATACTTGCTTAACTTACTTTAACTTTAGATAGGAAATAGGAAAACGCTTAAAGTGTACCTTACAATATACTAGATTATTTATAGAATAAGCTGTCAGACGATGGCTATGACGATTTCTCGGCCTTTCCCTATGCAGCATAATCATTGTAATCATTGCATTTAAGGTCTGAGTGTTAGTTTACTATTGAATTGTGTGTGATATTATCATTATCATTACTGTCTTCGTCTCGTTGTCAAATCAAGCCAGGTTTACCTTTACCTTAACCCCCTCAGCAAGGTGCCTTGGCCTTACTATACTATTATCTGACACAGGAATCAATCTTCATTTACCTACATTAGGGATATTAAACTAAATAACTGGAAAGGGTAAAGTTGAAATGTAAATATGTACTTATATACAAATAAAGGCACCTATATATATACTATAAGGGTATTTGGGTATCTTTTCCTACCAAACTTATTTGTAAAGTAAGACGAGACCATAGTACTTTGTAGTTATATTGTTTTGTGTTGTTTTAAATACAGAATTGTATTTCAAGGAAGAAGGTTGGTAAAATGGTAAACTTACCTGTACTGTACTTATGTTGTATATAAGTATGTGTAAGATTATACGGTTATAATAAGTACGTATGTAAGTAACGTAGTTTATAGAGGAAAAGGGCGAAGACTTATTTCCTTTCTTCTTCAAACTCCGTGTCCATACTCATAAAATATGAGTCTCTTCCAAATTTCTTGAATCACGCGATCCTTGAGCACTAATCTTAATGTTAGCGGTGCGGTCAATGGTCACTACACTCCTCCACTCCATTTGAGACCATTTCCTCTTCCTTTTCGTTTTTTATTCATTGTCAAAAGTATTTTATGATAGATGAACTAATACTGCTGTAGAGATTACCTTGAGTCCGTGACATGACACACACCGTGATATGTATTCTTCAGGTGAGGGTGAGGAGTAGTAGTAGTAGTCAGTGCGTAGCATAATGCGTTTACACACATATACTACATATATGCACCACTATGTAACAAATGTCAAGATTTAATTTATAATGAAAAGCATTTTTCAAGCATGACGATTTTTTGTTCAGAATTTCAGATAGCAAAATCTGCTTTTTACTTGAAAATGAATTACATGCTACATAAGTAATAGCGATACAAAAGTATAGGGAGTACAAAAACGCAATAGTTTCGGTAAGCATCCCGTAAAATATGAAATACAGGTATGGTATTGCGTCTAGAGTATATAGATACAAACTTTAGGTTCCTATACTATACTAACCCAACCTTTAGGTATGTTTTACTTATTTAAGAAGTCTAGGTAGAAAACAATAACAGAAAACTGTAGCAATAGGAACTATCATAGAAAACTAATAGAGAAGAGTAATGTGTACGCATTTGTACGATAAAATAAAAGTGGCTCATAAAAAGATAAGGAAGCGAGGAGGAATAGATAAGTAAAAAATGTATCTGTTCGTCGGAAACCAAAAAACGAAAGTCCACTCAATTCTTTTCCCGTCTCTTCACATGCAACAATAAGCAACCTCGAGGAAGGGAAGCCAAAGTTAACCAAAAAGCGGGTAACATAACAGTAGCAGTCTGTGTCCCTTATATTCCTTGTTTTTCCTCGATCTCTACCTACCATTTTCATCATGCACCAGTTTCATCCGGTCCGGTGTACTGTATTGGTGTGGTTTGGTATGGTCTATGGTGTGAGTGGTGCCCACCAGTTTAGAATATAATTTAATATAAGAATCTTCTCTATAAGTCTCGTGGAAATATCCAAGTCCCTGTAGTCCAGACAGTCCAGTTCAGACAGGGAACCCAACCTTTGGTTTTTTCCAGACTACATACTACTTACACATAGTATTCTGCCTATATCTACTATTTATATAAAAAGAAGTACTTACAGTACAGTAGTATGTGATATAGAGATGTGAAACGTACCACAAGAGAGGAATAGAAAAAAAGAGGCAAAACTTTTCTTTTAGTTTGGCTATTGTCCTCGTCACTTAAACATCCCGACGCAATGCACGTTCCCAAATAGCCGCCTCTCCGCCTACTTCACTCTCTCACTCACTCCGAGACACATTTATGGATGAAATAAAAATAGGCTACTTACTTTTTTCTGCGTTATCTACGACTCCCTTTTTCACATCCACTGAAATGTCCTTCTAACATACACACATACCTATAGTATAATATCTAACGTTATTTCACATATAAATTCCGATAATATGTATGCTTCACTTTTACCCTCTTGGTAGCACATGTATGCACATATAGTCCAAGAATCATACTTTTGCTCTTTCTCCGTCCTGTATGTAATGTAAGTAATTTCTGTTATTTCTATGTAGTATGTGTATGCTTATAGGTACTAATATATAATATCTTTACATTAGTGAGTCAGTATACTATATATAATGGGCAAGAGCCTGATTCTGGAGTCCCAGTCCCAGCTTCCTCAAGTACTTACTCACTTAATAGTTGCACATAACTATAATAATAATAATAATAATGTAATGCTAACTAATATCGTATAGGTAGGTAGTAAGTAGTAAGTAGCCGTAGCCCTCTTAGTGCAGATATGTTATTGGTATTTTTTTCTCGGAAATATATTGCAATGTAATGCAGAGCAGACTACTAACTCTTTCACATTTACATTACATATACGTAGAGAAAGGAGTACGTGTAGGGAAAGTACGTTTCCTTGATGTCAACTTCATTTCGGAGGTTTTCCACTTTTTTCTCTGAGAAGAAAGAAGAAAAGAATTTTTCTATTGTATATTATATTTTTTATATAAAGCAAGAATGCAGTACTGTATATGAGTATGATATGCAGTACAGTAGAAGTCAGAGTAGTAGTATATTAACAATAATAAGTACAAAGTGGTCGTTCTTCTGCCATGCAGACCAAAGGAGAGTAGAGAAAAAGCAAAGCCAGGCAAGGCAAGGGAACAAAACTGAGAAATGCAATGCCAGGCGATGCCAGAACAGTTCCATCATCGCATACAAATCTCTAGTTATGTTATGTTATGTTATACGTTACTTACGTACGTAACGTACCACTTTATTTTCATCCACTACCACTCAACTCGACTCTACTCAACTATTTTCTAGTAGCCTGGCCCAGCAAACGAAACCTTCTTCAGTCTTTCCGCAAGACTTTCCTGGATTCTGTCTGTTTCGGTACTTTACTGCAGAATAATATGTACATATAACATAAATACAACATGCCAAGTCACAGAAAATCACCTAAGGGCTACATAAATACCCTTGCAGCAAATAACCACGAATACATACATATACAAACGCCTATTATAAATGTGTGGACTCACTGTGGACCGCTGCATGTGGAACGACGATAACATGACATAGTACTTTGCTTTTACTTACTACATACATAAGTAGCTAGGTAGGTAGTAGGTAGCTACTTATACTATATTATCTGAATGTGTTGTGTATGCCTATTGCTTTACTCTAGTTTATTTTTTGACGGAAAAACTAATCGCAACTACTTCTGCTATGCAATAACAACAAACCTACATACACAACACTCCAGGAGTTCTCTTCCACTTTTTATTTCTCTTTTTTTGCAATTTCTCCAGCATTTCTCCAGGAGAAAGGTGAACGGAGGACGAGGAAGCAACGGATCAAGAATTTTCAGGATAGGATCCAATATATTGGATGAGCTGAGTGACCTGAAGGAAGAAAGTAAAAGTTTGTGTCTTACACGTGCAGACCACAAACTTAACTTACACAAGCACACACATCTACTCATATTTATACCGTAGTAGTGGAATCATCTAATTTGAAAATGTCATTAAGCATCTAATACGGTTCACCACAAACACGAGCAAGAAATTTACATCAAGAAATTACCTACACATGTATCAGGTTATACAGTAGCGTGCGTAACACTGTAAAAGTTGTGCAACAAATCTAAACACGTACCTACATAAATATATTAGGTTTTTACTATAATATAAAAGCAGCTATATATTACCTTCAACCAAAACACCTACTTTAACCAGTGTATATTTAAACTGTACATACATACACATTATATTAAATTAATCTGCCCCTTTGAGCTGCATACTAATTATTAACTGACAATAAATAACCTTTATTATAGCAGAAAGCATCTGCAAATCTTATCTAATATACATTGTGTGTAATGTTTAATAACAATACATTAATTTGTAATTGCTTGCTACGTACAGGACTATATTAACTTCGTATCATGAATAGTAAAAGTAGGAGGAGGACAAGGAGGTTTATGTAGTAGGTAAGGTAGCAAAACAAGAACTCATAAAACTATACATACATTAATACTTCCTTCCTCACGCACGTGATAAAGTTACACACACTTCTTAATGTGTTTTACGTCATTTTTGTCAACATTTTCACTAGATTTATGATGCATGGTCACTAGTATTAAAATAGGATTACATAGGTGGAATTATTTATAATATTCTATATTACATAGGTCCCTGAATGCTACAGCGATACACATTTTCATCAAATATCGAAATAAACCTTTTATTTCGAAAAGTGTGAAGCGCAAGATGAATAGATTGATTTAAAAAGGTCAAGACGATTCCTACCTTTAGTACAGATATGCCAAAAGGAAGTACAGTATACTTATAGGAATCTAAAGTGTTAACACAAGAAGAGAGAAACGGACAGGCAGGGTATATATGTATAGAAATAAAAGAGGAAAAGCCAAGCCAGTGAGTCAGTAAGAGTAAAAAGAGTAGCTTGCTGGCTAGGAGTCGTAGTCACGGGTAATGGCTGAATAAAGAAACGCTAAAGGAAGAAGTTTGAGTGTAACGTAAAACTGTAGTAACTGCATTCACTATCCACATTTATTTTATTCACTGTAATGTAAGCAATGATCAAGGCTGTCGGATTTTGCTGTGATATTTGGTTAGTTAGATTGAACGGATACCATAAACGGGCGACTTTCGTCTAATAGTGTGGATCTACATGTAAAATGTGTCTATAAGTATATATGCCTCCTAAATATTCTCGTCTCCTTTACTCTGTGCATACATAACAGGTACCTATTTCTATATGCATACTATTATCTGTATGTAAGTGTTCACATAATAATATTTTACATACTACTATATAGTATTCTTACAGTATTATTCTACTTATTACATGTAAAAGTTCTCTCGGGCTGTTTTGGTACTACTGTTGTACTTTGTACGTAGTTTTTATATTCAATTCAGGGTACCTACGGCCTATACTGCCTACACAAGTACTCAGATCTTTGTGTAAGAGTTAGTTAGTAGTTGGTTTGCCTTCCCTTCTTCGGTTTGACTGGTAATCTTCCATGTTACGTTGTAGTTGTATGTAGTAGGAGGTACTGTATGTATAAATGTATATATGTATGTATGTATGTTGGAAAGGAAACAGAGAGCAAGTGAGTAAGTAAGTAAAGTAAGTGAGCTTTGGAAAACAGTGTAGATAAGTTGAGTTGAGTTGACTCGGTTGCTTGTCTACATTACATTACATTACTCGTTCCTCCACACAAACCAGAAGCATACAATACCATACCACACATTCACATTCAGCCAAGATAGAGGAATAGAGTAGAAAGAGTGTTCCCAGTTAGAAACTAGCGTGCAGTCTTCTCGTAGCTCTCAACGAGGAAACTTGTTCTGTCTGTCAGACTCGTATCGTAAACGTAACATAACATAAGTACATAAGGCAGCCCCGGCTCGCTTTTACTTGGTTTGGTTAGTTTGGTGACTGTGACTCAAGTCAAGTCAAGTAAAGTGATTCTCGTTCTCACATGAGAAAACATTACCTTTGCACATTTACTTACATTACATTACATAGCTAGCAGAGCAAGTAAATTGAATCAAATACTTACTTACTTCTATTACATACATATCACACACATTCGTTTTATTCAACATAAGGTACAGACCAGACCAGCAAACTTATTTGGATTACCCCAATAATGGGTTTCACTTCCTATTGATTTCTCATTTGGTTTTCTTACGTACGTTATAGGTAGGATTATCGTTAAAGTTTTGAACTTTAAAGTGACTCGTGTCTCAACTTAATTCAATCTTCAATATCCAAGTGAACACATTAATCTGGAACTTCAATAATTCCCAAAGTCTTGCCAATTGTATTTACATATTTACACAGAGACTACTCAGACATTGTGCTTAAGTGCGTTTCGAAGTCAACAATGACATATTGACAAGAAGATGACATGACAAGACACATAGTACAGTTGAAAATCTTGAAATATTTATGTTCTGCATGTACTTGTAATTGTACATGAATGTGTGAGAATAGAGAGAAAATCAATTAGCTATTCAATTCACACGCAGGCAGTGGCATAGTTGTTGTCTTGATATAACTTTTTCAGTCCAGTTCAGCGTTCAGCTGATCGTGATTGGATTGTGTTTGAGTAAAACTGGAATTTCTGCTTTTCTTAGCACCTTACTACATATAGGTACTGTAATATATTGCAGATTTTTAATTCTGCAAGCATACATACATAACTTTTCTAAAAAACACGACAATGACATTGTCAATGGAAATGGCAATGGAGGACAGGAGTGAGTGTAGCTGTATCTGTACAAATACGGAAAGTCAAGTGCCAATTGGCAATAGCAAAAACAGGGTTGCTAAAATGTATACAGCAACTATAGATGATAGTATAAATGGTGGTCATTCAGATAGACTACGAAGGAGGACTGAAAATAGTAGAAATGTCAAAAGTGACTCTGTGTTCCATAGGAGAAATGGATGGTTTACTAGTTCGAAAAGAGAATCTTGTTGGGACAGTGGGAAGTGGACAGTGATGAGCTTGGTGATGATCTCATCATTAGTTTTCCTGACTCTAGCCCATGTGTCAACTGCAAGCGAAGCAAAAAAGTCAAGTTCAACTTCAAGTGATCCTAGAAAAACTGCAAGTACTAAATGGAACTGGAAAGATAGTACAAGTCCAAAATTTAATATCGGTGCTGTTGGTCGTAGCACAACTAATGGCGACTTGTCGCGAACAACAACTCAAAGTGGGGATGTTAGTTCTCCATTGCATGTGGCTCAATGTAGAGCTACTTGTCTCCAAAAGGTATGTACTACAGATATTGTATATTACATATGGTATAAAATAATATTCTACAGATACTCCATAATATTAGCTATTAGCCCTGCTATGTGTATTTATCCTGGAGAAAATTGGAACTCTCTGACTCTAGAATCTAGAAAGAAGCTACTTTTACTAAATATACGCATCTTCTTCCTGGCCTTACTCTCATTTTGTTGATGTTGGTGTATTTTATGAGAAGTTGATGTCTCTGCATGAAATGCGATGACACGAAACGTTCATTTTTTACACTTTTGTGACTCGGGGCGTCGGCAGCGAATATTTAATAGTTCAAGCCTCGCTTGGCTCAAATTGCTCGAGAAAATGAAAAATATTCTATGTAGTAAATAGGCAATAAGATCTCTTATGTCTGTACTACTAGATACTAGATACCATGCATACAGATATACTACAGAGTTTACAGTCTAAAGAATAAACTCATGAAAAAGTCTTAAAGAAAAGGGTACCTGGTATGGTATGGTTTGGTTGTGTTCTATGTATCTCACATTATATTACTTAACTACAGTATTATGGTAATCCATAAGATAGGAAAATCGTAAAGCAAAAGCAAGGGAATCCTTTCTGTATATACTTACAAGAGTTTATGTGCCTTATCTAATCTAGCAAGCATTAACTTACACATGCGATCCAATGCAATCTAATGTTATCATATGTTTATAAATGTAATGAATTTGAAAAAAGCTCTTCCATCCCTTTTATATAACATTTATGTGTTACCTTTAGGTTTGCCTATCAAACAGTTTATTATCTCCACTTCAGTCAGCTGTATCTGTAGAAAAGTTATGATGTGTATTGTAAATATGATATTATATCTATTAACTCCTACATGGAAGGTTGTTGAGTAATCGTGTAGGTAAAAAGAACTTATAAAATAATATATGTATGTAAGTGCTCCTATCTTTTTTCTCCTTTGCCTTCGCCCCTTGATGTTGAGTTGAGCGTTGAGTTCACCTTTAATATACAGATAGGTTGATCAAAGAAAACGAATTGCAGTGAGAATAGAGTTTTTCTTCCTAAAGTTCCTTCAGAAGTAGACTTCGCGCTCAACTCATCTTTTTTCTTGTGATATTTATGTATGTTGGTGTTATTCCTTTCCTTATCTCAGCTGAGCTCCCACTACAATATTACATTACAGTATAGCTACATACAATAAACACATAGACAGAGAATCTGTCTGTAGTAAATTGTTTCGTAGACTGGACGTATTGAGATGAGATGTTTTATTAGCAGTGTCACTGGCTATCTATCATATTACATGGAAAATGTTTCCCATTATGTAATAGCCTGTCTCATAGTCATAGTCATTTTAATAAGAGCAAACACATAAGCTTAGCTTGAGTAAAAACTTAGTTTACGTCCAGTTTAATATTTAATTGACTCACATATATGAGACTCGCAAGGTTTTGGTTTTACGACACTCCAATTTCGTATCATTACATTAGTTTTATAAGATATCTCTCCCCGTTCCTTCGTTCTTGCTCACGTCATGTCACTACTATTGTATTTGTAGGTAACATTAAGCTACTAACTATTATATTACATTTTATTATGTATCTCGAACCGTATCAGCAAAAGACGTATTGGCGTACCTACCTATACCTTTGCTAGCATCATATCTATAGTTAATGTCCCTCTGTGTGTATGTAATGCAATATAAATGTAAAATATAACTTTTTATTCTCCTTGCTAAGCATTTCTTTAGTTCACATGTCCATGAGAATCATTTAGAGAATTTTTATCAATTTTCTTCATAATGCTCTTATTGTCTGTCTTTTACTTCGCTTGTCGGCTTTCATTTTCCGACTTTGTCAGCCATGCAAGCAAATAATAACTGTAAGTATAGACATAACTAAACACATAAATAAGTAGTACATAAGGACATAAGGACAGGACGCAGTACAGAAACCTACGTTTAGGGCTACGATGTAGATTATGTTCAAAGGACAAAGGCGAATATTATTATTACAATAAGTGAGCTATGAGAAATGAAATACATTCATAAAGTAAAGTAGAATTTCTGAGCTAAACATTCTTAAAGTATTAAATAGATCAGATACGCCAGACCGGGGCAAGAGTAAAATAAGACATGCCATTTCACAACATTCAGCACCTTATAGCTATGTACATATGTAATATAAGTAATATAAGTAAGCTTACATTACGTAGTAATACAATAATTCCCTTCTTGAAGTTAAAATATAAAAACTCTTGACACAAGTAGGTACTAAACTAACTGAAATGTATGTTTTGTACTGGACAGGATATTAGAAAATAGGAGAGGGCAGAAAGAATGATATCCTATCGCATAGATACAATGCACATACATAACATGTACATATCCATGCACATTGGAGTTATTTCTCTGCAAATTCCGTGTTATTATTCCCTTATTACAAAAAGTTCCGAGTTTGGAGCTTTGCGTGTTCTTTTCAGTTCTGTCCACCATACAATATTACAACGGCCAAGCCAGGCCACGTCCGCCCTAACCAAAGGCCGAAGTGGATTTTACTTTACTTCTTCTTTATAGGACTAGGACGCGTGTATAATCTATATAAGCATATAAGCAACTACAAATTCTATTAAATAGACTTTTGCCATATGCCACGTAAGTATATCGAACTGCAATGCAACTGGACTGAACTTTGGCTGAATAGGTTTCGGACTTAAGTTAATACTATAATACTGCAGTAAGGGCATGCATTTTATTTATATATGCACATGTATACTTATGTGTACTGTAGCATATAGGTATGTGGTTTGGTTGTTGGGGGCTTGAGCCGGCTCTCTATCAAACCATAAAGAATCCCAGCAAGACAGATTTTATGACAAAATTGGAATTAGGTGCATGAGTGGATTTTAAGCCTTTGTGCCCCTCGCTCTCGTCGTCATCGTCATCGTCATCCTCTATGTATAGTATAACCAAATTATACACAAGGCAAGGAAACCAACAGTACTCTTTAGCTGAGTTTAGTGCACAACAGAAACATAACATACTACACGCCCTTTCCTTCCCTGCCTATTTGTACTAACCACTTTTCTTCATCATTTATTACATCAGTACACACAATAGCTCAAGAACAAGAAACTATTATATTATTATTATTATAACGGACTGGCTTGGCTTGGCTTAGACTTTAGACTAGACTGCCCAATTTCAATTCTCTAGCCTTTTATTCTTCTCCGACGAGTCCCTTTGATTTCTGACACGCACCACTGACTTTTAGTGGAAGCGCATAAAGAGAGAAGACACTTTAATTCCTCATTCCAAGACTTATCGAACTATTTCGGCATTATCATAACCAACTAAAAGAAAATCTACCTACATTTTACTGCACTGCAGCACTAAACAGTAAACATTCACCTATTCATTCCTTTTCATACAAACTATCTATTTATACCTCAATAATAAACAAATACATAATACAATTACCTACTTATCTGTACATATCTGTATTTACATTTCATAATTCAATAGAAGACTGTTATCGTTTAAACCTACTGTACACACCTACCCACCTACTTAAGATCATTACGCTTATGTTTGCAGTAAACACATTAGAACAGAAATAGTGGGCCAAGTTTTCGTATACAAAGTACAGGTACTTATTTATAGTTGAGGTAACTATGTAGTTAGTGGGCCTAACTCTTTCCCATCGAAATCCAAAATTAGATAATAGGCTGAGTTAGGAGTACAGTAAGATTATACTATTATACTTTGTATTGTATTGTGTCAGAAGTTCACAGATGACTTGTCAAAGATAGAAGAGCATTATCCATAAGTAGGTATCTGTAGGCCAAGACCAGCAAAACCTTAAGGAGAGAGAATAGATTATCTCGACACTCTCCTGCTAACTATCGTTTGTAAGTAAAGTGAAGGAAAGAGATAGGAGGATATTCGTTAGACGGATCAAGTACATTACATTTCAAATTGACAGGAGACACTGGACACATTATAGATGGGTAGGTAGGTAGGACAGAATCTCATTGTTCATTATTACAGTACAAGCCCACCGTAGAGACTCACTAGTTCACCTCACACATAAGAACATGTGACATCCTCTGTATAATACCCTATTCTACCTTCTGTGTGCCTTATTATTAGGATTTCAACGTGTATACTATATACTTACACACTTTGTATACACTGCCGACAAACAAATGACACTGTGACACAATGAGGAAGATGTGATGTAAGTTGTATGTGTGTATTATATGCGTAGATATAAGTTACAGAACACTATGGTTGCATTATAAGGATGCTCATGATGAAAAAGTCTATAGGGAAGGCTTAATGTGTCCAATATAATATATTTACACTTATCGAACGGGTAATGTCAATGTCTTCTTGTGGCTCTGTGGACTTGGACGATGGAACCTAAGTACGAAGTTCAGTTGAGTTTATATAGTGTCAATCTGCGAGTAAGTCTATGGAAGTGCCCAGGTATTTCTAGTTTATAAGAACTAAAAGGTCTCACAGGACAGGAGAAGTGCACAGCTCTGAGGCAGAGAACTTTGATAGACAATGGAACATCAAATGACAATAGGTCGTATTACGTTCTCCTTTGACAGCGGGTTAATGTGATGAATTTCAATCAATTGCCTCCTTCTCTCCTCGTCGTTCACTTCACTTCAGTTCAGTTCACCAAACCTCCTCTATCATTTTCCCTACAATGCTCGTCTTGACTTGTCTTTTTCTATTCTGTCCTGGCCTGGCCTGTCCTCTGCTAGCATGTCCCACTTCCTTCCTTTATACACACAGAGAGACAATCTACAGAAGCTACTCAATATTCTACGTCCTTTTGCTAACGAGATGAGCTATGCATTGCAATTCCAAGCTTTATCTCAAACTAACATTCGTATTACTAGCATTATCTACTGTGTTGTATAATATAAACATTACAGAAGAGAAGAGTCTTTACTTTAGCTCAATCCTTTCTTTTTTCCTTATATACTAAATATATATACATTATATACATAATATGCATACTAACAGTTAGCTACTCGTAAATCCATTTTATCGAACAAACTATAATAAATGGAAATAAGACAAGAAATACTAAAATATGTAACAATAGATAAGTGAGGAGGTGAATAGTTCTATAAGCTATGCTGTGGAATGCTATAGAGATAGAGAAGAGTGTGGTGTGTGGATGAAATACAAAATTGACGGATGAAATGTACATTATGCTCTGAAGAATCTTTAACAGACAAGAGCAGCGAAACTCACGTAGTACACATTAGCATTATCTTAAAAGTGAAGTCTGCATACGTATTACGTATAGGATTTGAATAGCTTGGCTTACATTGCATTGCATTGCACTCCATTTGCATGAACAGTTCATTAGCGTAGTAAAAGTAAAATAAATGATAAAATCCCCGACTTCATGTGTGAAATAAAATGGGAAAGTAAGTATATGTACGAAGAATAAATAAAGAATAGAATGAATGCAATCTGCCTCTAGAGTACTAAATGACATTAATATTGTTAAGGTACCTAGCTATATATGTAGTAGTAGTACCCTTATAATAATATTATTTCTTCAACATATTTCAACTAAGTATATAGTTTACCATTACTTATGTATGTAGGAGGAGGTTTGTTTTCTTTCTCTACTGTACTTACTTACTTTCAGCACGTAGATTCTGTGAAACTTTTCCTATTATAATAATGTAGAATGAAGAAAGAAGGAAAACAGACGAAATGGATTCAATTCAATTTTGTTAGAGTTTTGCTAATCCATGCAATGCAATGCGGTTCATAGCAGTAGCAGTGTTTGTAATGTAAGTATGTTATGCCAGCTAGCTATCCCCTGCAATAAACTGTAATCAGCATCAACCTTTTCCCCATCTTTTTGTCTAGGGTATTGTGTAATCCAGTTGTGAATCTAGTTTATTGTTAGTTTAGCAGTAAGTACGCAGTAGCATGACATGGCCTGGTCTGGTCTGGCATAGCGTGCTATGGCCTTGTCTCACTTTACTTTAGTAGTTGCATTACTTTTCTTTATTTTACTACAAACGAACTGCAGATACCTATCATCACTATCTCCAGTCCACCTATATATTTACTTACACAAATACAGATACACGAATACGTTACGTTAGTTAATCCTAATTTTGGGGAATTGAATCCAAACCACTTTCTTCTGTACTTTCGTTATCTATTTGCAAACAATTGTAACACGACACAACACAGAATGAATAGAAAATGCTATGCGTGATCGTGATCATCACTCCCTTCTCGTATGATATTTAAAACTTGATAGAAGAAAGAAACTTATCTATTCTTACTATTGAATATACATATACAAATACTATGTGTTGTGTATCGTAGAAGCTATTGTTTCTTTTAATGCTAAAAGACAATACGCAGTCCTATTTATATTTGCCTGTGCAATTGTATTGGTTATTTTCAGAGTAATCTTCTTTGCAGGAAGGGGAGTTTTGAAAATTCTACTTTGGGTTCAGTTTTGTTTATTTGAAAACATAGGAATAGGTCTGTGATTTAATTATCTTGATGGACAAACCAAGTTTCTTTCCAGGATCTTCAGCCTGGATAATTCTTTACTTTTATTCCATCTCTTAACTCTTCTTTTAGTAGTTTTTATTGGTTTTCCTGGCTTGACTCGAGATTTCTCTTGTGTTTTCTTCTATTGAATTCAGATATATGCATTTGAATAGCCAAGTTCCTTTTTATTGTAACATTCATCCTAGTAATCTAAATCGTATACGAATATATAGCTAGAAAATACTAAACTTAAGTCAGATCCTTCAGGGAGGTATACAATACAATGCTCATGCGATGTGATTTGAGTACGCCTATTAAAAGGACATAGGTAACTACGTTTGTACCTATAATAAAAGTTTTATGTGTATCTAAATTGGAGCAAAGTTAAAAATGGACTTTAGTAGTACGGTATTATATAGGACTGAATTGTTAATAAGTTTGGAGGAAAGCGGAAAGATTTCTAAGGCAAGGCAAGGAAAGGAAGAAATTGTCATGGATATTCTCCACAGATAGATTTAAAAAGGAAAACTATAGAAATTTTAGGATGTAGAGGTAGTAATATTACAATTCTACAAGCTATCCTACAAAGGAAATACTAGTAAGAGAACTGGAGTATGTAAAACTAAACTACATGCATGCAATACAAGTACATACAAGTAGAGATACCAGGAGTAGAAGTAAACCGAAACTAAGCCACCCACACACCGAAAATCTTTGAGAATAAGGAAGAAGGAAGATTTTGTTGTAGTACAGATATATCTATGTAGATGTGTAGGGAAGGAAAGAGCTAGTTTTGTAGTTTCTACAGTTTGCTTAACTTAAGAACACGAGTCAGTATCTGACTATGACAATAGATAGTCACTTAGCTATTCAAATCACGGAGTCGACATATTTTGGGCCTTTACTTTACTCACTCTGACACAAGTCCATTTTGTTCTATGTCTTCTCTTCCTTATGCTATGTCATGTTCCCTTCTGCGTGTCCCTACGACTACAGTCAGAATACAGACTTGAGCTTAGACAGACCAGACAGGCACTTAAGCCTTAATTCCTATATATCTTTTTCAACTTGATACATACATAAAGTACGTGATGTGATCTACCTACTGCTTAATGCATACTTACAGATGAATCCTAGTTATATTGTGTGTACTGTTCTTCCAAAAATAATATTTTTTCCTTACCCATAGCTACATATACCTAGTAATAATATGTGAATTGTCATAATATTTCCCCCATCTCATCCTCATCCTCATCGAGAAATCGAACGTTTTCGTAAAAAGATCTCGAAATCTGAAAATGCCTTAAGAGAAAAAGGTTTTTGATACTACAATACAATACACACAAAATGATACAATACTTATACCTTATAGTACTTAAGATGTGCTGTTGAGATACAGTGACATCTCAAGTGTACTTATAGTATATACCAAGCAAACCTAGGAAACGTGAAGAATAGTATTGTCTCTAACGATTTTCTTGTCAGAATCTTGCATTGTGTATGGATTTCTGTTGCTGAGTGCATTACATAACACATCTGTAAAGTATCTGAACTTCATCGGTTACTACTGTAGCAAGGGAATGCGAAAGAGGGAGAATATTGTAGGACTCATGTCAAGTAAACGTCGATTTTGTGCACTTGACTTTGACTTTTCTAGTTGAGTGTTTAGTACTGTATGTCTAGTTGTACATAGTAGCTTAGTAAAAGTATTGTGTGTCCAAGTGTGCAGTTTGCTCTTTACTGTACAAATAAAACGTGCACATATAAAATTCAAGGTAACTCATTCTCACAGGAAAAAGCAGTACAAGCACAGGCAGGACACATGTACATACAAATGCACACAACACACAGTAGAGAATCAATAGTATGTAAAATACTTGCGTATTACGCAGTGTTGCATAATATTTGAGTTGAGTTTGGATTGGAATTAGTTAGCATTCAAATTCAAGTTTAGTCGCTAACGATAAGTAGGTAAATATGTAAACTTGATGTGATGTGGACTAAACTAACCATGCCATAAGGTAATACATAGAAGAAAGAACATTGCTTGTATTTTGCAATGTACTTACGTGCAATGTAAGCATAGGCGGGCAAAGTTAACTAAACTAACATTTTTAAGCTTAACTAGACTGGACAGACTGGACTTGGCTGGACTGGACTTGGCTTGACTGGACTGGGCTCTAGAGTGACATGATATGGTAATACGGCAAGCTAGAAGTGGACAGGAGGACAGGGTTGAATTTATGGTGATGTAGGTAGGTATGTGTGTACTAGACTATTAAAAAGACACAAACTGGGAGAATGATGAGACATGTAGTGCTATCAAAAGTTGAGCGTTGGTTGTTGGATTGAAAACTATTGGTAAGTGTGATATTTTACGTGGGCACCTTGGGTGGCCATTGGATGGCACATTAGAGCCGACATTATCATGACATATCGAGAGCCACAAGTTCGCTTCCATGTCTATCTCTCTCGCTCTTTTGTGTTTCATTGTGATTGTGATGTGATGTAAGTAAGTACCTTGTGGCTTGGCCTGGCTTGAGCTTCTGGCTTGCTCTTCTCCATCCATATCTCATACACATCTCTTCTTCCCTTTATGTAATGCAATATAATATAATATACTGACTGGGTTACATACTTATTTATATAGTCTAGCCAGTCTCCTTTACCTATATGAAATGTTACTATGTCGGCTATAAGTAATAAAATATCAAGTTGATCTGTGTTCCCTGTATATATTACTAGTTACCACAATATATCCTACATGCATTCACTAAAGACCTATAAAGATGTGTTTTGATGTTAAATATGTAAATATATTCTCGGGAAAGGAGACTGACTGCCTAAATGTATTCTTTAGATCATAAATGTTATACATAGCCTGTCTATGTAGTGGCTGGAGTAATAGGTTAAATTACAATGTATTAGTGTATGTAAACTACATAGCTTCGGTTATATTACACGGCTGGCTTGGCTTGGCTAGACTTGATTTAAGTGGAGTATATAATATGTACTGAAGTTAACTTGGAAGCGGTAGATTAACAGAAGAAATAAGAGATGAGTCAAGACAGACAGATCCGCAACCACAATAAACATACACATACCTAAGTAACTAACTGCGTTAGTGCATTACATACGCTTACACGATTTACATAAGCTTAAGTAGCCAAAGCAAAACCCAAAGCCAAGGCAAGGCAATCTTAATACTTACTACTATGGACTACCTAAAGCTACTATACTTATATCTCTATCTTACACATTACACACACATTAAAGGAATGAATTTTTACTGTTCTAGTCTTTCTTTGAGAAAAAGACTACTTTTTACACAGTTTTATATCTCAATGCATACTTACGAAGAAATTACATCTTTACACACTTACTTGACGTGATGTTACGTTATGTAACTTCTGCAGGCAGAGCTACTACTACATACTAAAGTGCCTTTGAAAGTTTGAAACTAACAATACGACAAGACATCATATAAAACATAACTACCTCACTTAAGCCGTTAGGTGATATGATGGTGATAATAATGTATATTTTAGAAGAATGTTCTTATTCGTGAAAGGATCTACAGTAGTTAGCATTAGGTACTTACGTTTTACATTTATGTAATAGAGGAAAATAAAACCAAAGCCAAGGTAATTGTACCTACATTAAGTAATATTACATGTTCGCTAGCTAGTTTTATAGTTGTTTAGTTTATGCCTACAAAGGTAAGTTCCCTTTGATATGATATGATAGACTAATGCATAAGAATAATAATGGGAAGTAAATAACATAAAGTTAGAGTGATGTGAGTGAATGATGTGATGAGGAGAAACAGTAAGGAAGAGAAGAAAGAAATTCGTTATTGTAGTCTCTATTAATGGGATAATAATAGTACAAATATAAGTGAACTATAAAGGTAAAGGTGCTTATATAAGATTATTCCATTATATTTTTAGTAGACACAGTGTTAGAAATGAGTATGAAATGAGTGAGTTTTGGTTTTGGTGCTAGGCTATGGTGTCTGTATGGTAAAGAGCACTTTGGCTTGACTCTCTCCCAATGGAACTACATTGCAGAGTTTGTTAAAGCTGTCTCCCTTGTTAATTAGTATGGAAATCGCGTTCAGACCTCTTCACAAAGGCTCCTGTGCAACGCATTTTTATCTGAAACGGATACACATAAAAGTACTTTAAGCTCTTTAGCTCCTCCGTACAAGTGCTTTGAGTTGATAGCACTGCCGTCCATTCCTTCCAGCAAGAAACGTAGCAGCTCCCGTTTCTTATACTATTTTACTATATCTCTCTACTCTACTTACACTTAACACTATGTATCTGTATACTAAATACATTTATACGTAAGTATGTCTCTCCATTTGAATCCAATCAAAAGCATCCCGGCTCATTATCATCCCATCATGCTATACCTTGCTCTACGACGAATTTGACTCTCCAGGTTAACCTAAAAACAGAACACTAATATACTCTACTAATATAATAATCTCAAGAATCTACTCTTATTTTGTTTTCTGTGTGTGTGGTGCTAATGGACCTGGTTTGGTTGCAGTTATTTTTCCTTATGAGGTTTTTCCTTTATTACTCAAATTCCCAACTGACTGACTTGACTTGACTACATTATACAGATAGCTATCCACATCTTACTTACTTTAGTATAAACTCTTTCTTCATTCCTTTATATCAAGAATTCTTTTTTATTTTCTTTAATATAAAAGTCCCTATCAGAACTACATAGGTGAACACAGAGATTTTTATGCAACTTGCTTTGCAATGTGCCGGCAGTAATTACTATACAATACAATAGAGTAATTGCATTACCATTAACTATTGTTTGCAAACAGGCAAGCCAAACCTAGCCAAGCCAAGCCAGTCCAATGTTCAAGCCATGCCAGTTGCTTACAATTATCTTCTTTATATATTAGCATATTGAATAGAGTGGCCAAAAACGATCCTATAAGTGGAAGATGTCTATAGAGACAACATACAAGACAAGCAGAAGTTATTTTATATTATTATTACCATAGCTAGTCTTATGAGCGAGCCAAGTGTGACAAATGGCAATATTATAAAAATTGTGTGTCGTAAACAGCTTTTCTCAATGTGTTCGCTTGGCTGACATGACATTGACGATGGGACATGCAAAGCAATAATAATGCAACATACAATACTACAGATACAAGTACAACACAACAGTACGGTACAGAGACAGTTGAATTTGAGTTTGAGTTGATAGACATTATGCAGTAAAGTCAGCATTCGACTTCGACTCATGCGATGCAAGGAATTTCAACGCGGAATGAATGTTGTGTCATGCCAATTGCCAACAAACATTACATTAGCACTTATTTACAATATATATTTAATACAAGACATCACATCATCCACATCGCAAGGCAAGAGATGAGTTTGGGATGTGATGTGACTGTGTGGTAATAATATTTAGGCAGCTTATACTAATAGTACACTTGTACATATACACGTAAATATACTTCTGTGGCAAATATTTATGTAAAAATATTATTGCAGTAGTTGTAGTCTTAAGAAAAAGCTATAAATCTTATAGTAAACTAAGTAAATACATATGTTACATACAAACAGACTGATTTGGTTGAGTTATTTTGTACATTAAAAACAGTCCATACATAAATACAAACATCACACACACATACTTATACTTATAGGGAATCCAATCCACCCACCCTCTTTTTTCTTCTTCATAATTCCCATAGTTTTGTTCAACATTCAAGTGATAATGATATATGAATGTGTGTGTGCCGTATGTCGTCCCAACATTCAACACCACCACCACACCATGAGAGTTGTCTTGTCTGTTCTGTTTATTTTATTTTATCTTCGCACAGATGACAAAAAGCTATTTACTATTATACAAATGAATATGTATCTGTGTGTGTTAGTTTAGTTCAGTGTAGATGTAAGTATAGGTTGTGGTATGGTGCTAAATGCTTTTGTCCTGGCCTGTCCTGGCCTGGCTGGCACTAGGATGCCAGTCCTTATCATTAGGTTTAGTTAGGATCGTAAACAATTGAGCTAGAGGAATATACCAATCCTAAATAAGTAACATAACAGTCAGAGGAATGACAGGAGACAAACTGGGCGAGAAAGAAATGAATGTGTGGAAAGGCGGAAAAGGATGATGATGGGATGACAGAGCAGAGCAAAATGTTTCCTTTCCTAAATATTAAAGCTAAACAGTCTACTCTACAATGGGTTTATATATCTGTACGTTTAGTATTTGGTGTGTCCTTATGTGATGTGACTCTTTTAGTTAGCTGGCTTGGCTATAGATAGATTTTATTATTCCTGTTTCACCGTCATGTCACACTAGCACAGAAAAAAGGATAAAGTTAGTATATTAGTCTTCACTGGCTTGACTTGAGTTTTATAGGATTGTAATAGGTTAGCTTAACTAATATTAGCTTGGTCACCCAATATAACAAAGTTACGCTGTAATAATGCATTATTACATGTATAAATATAAGAATCCTTCTTACTTGTAGTAATATCTGAGTGCGTGAATTACTCATGGGTAGAAAATTGGGTACTAATCTGTGGGTGTGAAAGATTTGACGAAACGAAAGAAGGGAAAAGGAATGACAAGACACTTTGACTCACTCAAACACACAATCAGCCACAAAAGCAATCATCGTATCTTTGTTGCCTTGCTTAAGTAAGGATTTTACTTTACTTAGGTGCTGCTCCTGGTATGGTATGGCTTTGCTTGGAATTGGAATTGGAAGGCAGCTTCATTCAGTAAAGCTAAACCAAATAATACAAATACAAATCCTAACCTAGTAGCTACTACTGAACTGAATCGGAGTCTTCGGAGTACAGTTATTACTTATAACATAAGTATACGTAATAGTAAGAATGAATAGAAGTAGGCATTACTATTCTATTTAGTAATAGCAGTAATGTTATGGTTTGGTAAATGGTAAGCTATACACAATTTTGTACACTGTGTGTGTTATACTACTTTATACTATTGTGTGGAGTAAACGTTCAATTGCTATGTTCAATGTTCAATGTTCAAAGGGAAATGGCTAAGCTACCCCTAACTGGTAACAATAGCAAACAAGACAGGACGGAAACCAAGCTGGCTAATTCCTTCCACTTGTACGACCCATTGACAGATTGATTGTGCACAGTTTGTTCAGTAGAGAATTATGGATTTTCCTTTTTATTGTCTCCTAGGGTAGCTTAGGCTTCGAGCGAAAAGGATCTTTGACTTTCAGGCCAGGCCAGGCCAGGTTTACTCCTTGTCTCCGCATTTTCTTTCCGTTTCTTCCTCCACTTCATCTCTCTCGGCCTACGGATGATTCTCTCATAGTTAAGATTAGTCAACTCCAGTCAAGTCAAACTGAACCAAAAGCATCCTAAGGCAGTGGGAATGGAAATGGAAGAAAAAGGAAAGAAAAGACAGTTTCCGCTCTCAAAAAAGAAGAAATATTATGTGTATTCAGTATATAATATTAGTAGAGACCGAATGTACTGTGAAATTATAGTAAACTAGGATTTCTTTTGCAAAATGTAAAGAAAAACTTCATACAAATGCAAGTTGTATGTAAGTAAGAAGTAATGTTGCCTTGCCTCCTACTGTAGTTCGTATAGGAATTTCTTAAGTACAGATAGACGGTCGATTGGAGGAAGGAGACTTGTGAACAAAATATTACAGTTCACTACACAGTACTTATTTAAGTACATCCTATTCTACTATCTAATACTATATAGATTCACATGCAAACTCAGTGAGGCACATAGAATGAACGAACAAGTCAAGTCCAAGTCACAGGCTACAAAATGCAAGATAAAATACTACATACTACATACATGCATAAATGAAGAATGTAAGTATAGTTTTCAAGATTTTCAGAAAAAGAAACGTAAGGAAAAATGGACAGATAGAGGAAGTATTGCAGTGGGAGACTAAGTACAGAAATCTAAAGCTAAAGTAAAGTAAGAGAAAGGAAAACACTAAAGAATCCCGAATCTATGTATATGTGGATGTCATATCTATGTACATATGTTACACATGGTACATACATAAGAATAAGTCAGATTTCGGATAGAAAAACTTAGTTTTATAAGGGAGTCCCTGCAGAGACACTGAATAGCAAATGCTCTGACCGAACTCAACGAGAGAATAAGTGAAGAGACAGAATTTCATCTTCAACATTCAAGTATGTGGCTTGACTTGGCCTTGCTCTGACTTCCCTAAACTTACAGTACACTGTACTGGTTCAACTCGAGTTAGAGTCTGGATTTGGATTTGGAGTGGCTTTGACTCACTCACTCCGTTTCTGAATGTTATTATTCTTCTTCCAGTACTATGTAACATACTATAGAGACTATAGACACACATTTAGTATAGAGATAATAGAAAGTATACTTAAAGGTTATTTTGACAAAAGTAAATCCTTCATATACAGATAGTACTTACTTATAAGAAAAAGCGGATGGACGTTTGTCGGATGAAAGTTGAAAAGTCAGCGGAACAATATGTGATGTTTGTGACCCAAAGTTGGCAAGTTGTGAAGAGGAGTGATGGGATGTGATGTGAGCCAAAGGGAAGTCAAGAGAACTCAACTCACATCACATCATATCCGATCTTCCCTCATCATAATGCCATGCTGAATTGTACAGAGCAAAAATGAAGTGTGTTTGTTGAGGACTTCCTGTCTCTCTCACTCTCACTCTTATTCTCACACCAAAACTAAACTCAACTAAATACAGTCATACAGTGCATCACACCAGGCCAGGCCACACAAAACTAAACCACATCGCATTCCACACCACCACATCACATTGCATTGCATCAAAACTTTTCTTTACTTTGTCATCCTATGTATAAGTATGTACATACAAACTTTTTCTAAACTAAATATAATATTATACGACAAGACAAACTCAAAGTCAAGTACAAGTACAACTACAACGAAGAGATCTCTATAAATGTATATATATGTAACAGTAACACCTCTCTACATATGTGACTTTTGATTGTACATACCTCTGTCTACTATGGTTTGGTTATTCTTGTTGTTGAGTTGAGTTGAGTTGATGATGTTACAACAGATGCATATATATTTCTCCTGTAGCATGTACATTGTACATAACACTCAAAAGCAACTCGAAGAAAAGAAAACCAAACCAAACCACAAAACACATACTAAAAGAGTAAAAACTTCTCAGAATCAACATACAAATACAAACTGTGCTGCATACAATGTAATACCGAAAGCCATGCCAAGCCATGAGGATACGAAAGCAATATCCATACTGAAAGCATGAAATTTTGTTGAAGAAAGAAACTATAAGATAGCCTCAAGAGTTTTCTTACATACGTAAAGTAAAGACAAGACAACAGCGAATCTCTCAGCTCTCAATAAATTCAGTGCAGTCTAGTCCTAGTCAGTTTGCTCCGAGTTCCGGCACAAAAATTCACAGAAGGGAAAGAGGAAGATCCCAAGAGATTTTTATACTTACAGTTACAGTAGCAACTCCTATAACTCAACTCCATAAATATGAACATATCGTACAGGAATAAGAATATTTTCGAATTTACTTAATACTTCCCTAATACATCGCGTTGATATGTATCGGTATAGATAGATTTGCCATCCCTAGTACTAATACACATTATTTGGGTACCTTATGTATGCCTTTCCTATGTCAAGTCAAGTTACATTCTCAAGAGTCAGGTCGAGTTCACTTTGACTTGACTTACATAACTTTGGCTTTGGTACCTTTAACTAAATAAAGTACCTCTACTACGAGTCTATGTGTCTAAGGAATGCATTGGCATTTAATATTGCATGGAATATGCCATACCATGCCAGGATGCATTATGTTTAACTATGTATGTAGTTTGGTTTGACTTTGGCTTTGACTTCAAGTTGAATTTTCATTGCATTTTGCACATTACATTACATTATCCTATCGTAACGGTAACCTGTACGCTACCATGAGTAGGTGCACTTTCATAAAGTAAAGTAAAGTTGGTGAAAATGGTAATAAGACAGGACATTGAAGATAGAAAGGCAAGGGGAAGGATAAATTGATATACTCGTTCCATGGCATTACATTATCGTTAGCCAAAGCTAAAGCTACCCGTCCATCCGTCTGTCCTATTCACTCAATTCAGACAGAACTGTCTGTTCACTTCATTTTGATGTTTCAAAGAATTGCACTAACATAACAGTTCAGTTTGGAAATGTGCGATTCGATTCAGAATCAACAAGGAAACTGACAGTTGTATTACACTCGGCTGCTATAAGTATTCTATCATCTTGAGTCTGCCGATAGAGTGCCTTATAATGCCTATAAGTCTTTCCGTTATGCATTTCTTTATATAAGGTAAGCTTCTTACATACATTTCCATCAAAAGAATGAATATATATATGCTACTACATACGTTGAGATACCTGTTCTGTATGAATATTTGTATATATCTGTAAAAGAAAAAATGCCTGCATTCATCATATTATCGAGAGTCTTGACTCTACGGAGCAAGTTTTTGGTATATTGGCATGACATGACTTGGCCTGGCTTGACTTAACTTTGACTTTGGCTTCAGCTCGTGGTTTGATGTTTGATCTGCCTAGAAGAGAGATACTATCACAGAGATGAAGTTTTATAGCGTCTCACAGCCGTTCTCAATGACTCTAATGCTCAACAACCATTTCATTCAAAACCAATCAACTTTATGGCTTCCGACATCTCTTCCCTTCTCTCACCCATTTCACTGACAGTTATCAGACTCTTGATGACGGGGTCGTTGCGTCGCAGTCGCAGTCACAATCGCATCACATCTTTACACATTAGTACCTTTACTTACCTAACTCTACTTATACGACTATCTTCGTGTCACATTGGATTCTAAAGCTATATAAGTACTTTTACTTTGTGAGATGTACTTGTACTGTATTCTGTATTGTATTAAGTCCCTAAGGATAGTATAGTATAGGTACAGATAGTAAAATAAGATAAACATTTCAATTCAGGTATGGTGTAACATAACATTATTATAATAGAAGAGCCTTCTTTCTCTCTGGGCAATAAAAGAGGGGAGTTTTGTCCACGTCTATTTTGTCTGTACATACAGTACAATTTGCTTTCTCTTGAAGGAAAGCAATAAGAGATGAAGAAAATTTGACATTAAAGTCCTCCGCCATCCTCTATTACAGAATTACAGGTTTTCCTAGATGAAAAGGCATTAAATAGTAGTTACATTATCAGTCTAGCAGTTTTATTAGCAACTACATTTATCTACCTCCCACCAACGTTACTTTCTCTAACGAAGAATCAAGAATCTTGAGTTATAGACAGTATAGGATGTTGAGACAGCGTTTGTGTACATTTCATTGAAGACTTTCATTAGAAAAGACATCAATCTACTTAAGGTCCTGATTGAATCAACACTTTATTAACTAAGGAACTGCCTATTAGCCACTCCTCGGTTTTCTCCGATGAATCACGCTTGATTTTCTGATCTCTTTTTATTTTCCTTTTAGTCATTTCACTCCATCCGTTCTCATTTTATTTAATTAGTCTTCTTCCCATCAAAAGCGCCCTCACTTTGTTCCTCCTACGAATTTAATGATCTTTTTGAATCGACTTAAAGTGCTCTTCCCCGCATCACGTTTCTTCTCAACTATTAAATATTCTGCTGAGCTTGATTATTTGGAAATTGTTCGTGGCATCTCTTCACATACCTTGTATGTCATATTAGATGCAGAGTATTATAGTCGACTATCAAAGGAAAGACGACCTTTTTCATCTATCATCAATTTCAAACGGGAGAAGTTCCCTGTGCCCGTGCACATCTCTCTGGTCTGAACTGATAGACGTAAACAAATTAATTTCTCCAGTCAATTACTGCGACAATAACATTACATTCCAGTCTCAGCTTGATTCCTAATTCACAGATTAGAATATAAACACGCGTGACGGGGCATTGCAGGGGAAAAGGTCGTAGCATCTGGGTTATTTATCACCCACTGTGTGTGTTAGGTAATTTAATTCTGTTTACTCGAGAAAGAATTTTGTTTACAATCACAATAGCTTACTATTGGAAAACAGAAAATTACAACGGGTTAGACTTTATAATGTTCTTTGTAATTTTAGTATAAATACGTGCTGATAGAGCTTCATGAAAATAGATTGACTTTAGTTTCTTCTTGCGTCAGAACAATTTTCTGCACATAATCTTTTAATGTAAACATTTGAGAGAGAATGTATTACATAAAGGTACAAACACACACACTTAAAATTAAGAACAAAACAAAGATTAAATCTACATATACTTGATATTTTAATAAAATATTAAAACGGGAAAAGTTCTTTAAAGGCATTGAACATTACTACTGAATGCTGAATCGATTTGTGTTTTTTGGTCTAGTTCTTTTGCTATCCTAAATGGAGCCGAGAAAAGTCCAGTCTTTGTATTCGTAACCTACTTACGTACAAAAATTCATAAATGTTAATGACTGCGTACATACAGTAAAGATTTTTTGTCAACATTATTAAAAGCGTCTCACATACATATAGTACAGCTGTGCTGAACGTAAATAGGGCAGGGCAATAAGAAAAACATTAATCATAACACTAATAAGGTTCAGTGCTCAGTTGTTGAAAATACATGTTAGTAGTTAACCTCCCTGTCCAAAGAGTAATATTACCCATATCCATAAAGGGTAATGTCATAATTATGTCAATATGCCATTGAGTCCTCCAGTTCAATTTGTCCTATTTGTGACAAATAAATATTTATTAGTTTACTTAGCAAATAGATTTCCATTTCAAAGAAAGCTTTCATGTTGAAAATTCTAATACATTGCTGACTGATACGTCAAAACCAACCAAGACAAGGAGAGTAGGTTGTGTTTCTAAAATATATCAAGATCAAGACATTGAGAAACTCTTTGTGCACTATGTAATCATGAGGACCTAAACTAATGTACTGAATATTTTGCCTTTCAGCTGATTGTGTTCTGAGTTTGAATTGAACTGGAGCAAAGAAAAGCTAAGGAAAGGGCTAAGGCTAAATTGAAAGGTTTTACAAACAAATACAAAGACAGTAGAGTTCAGTTCAGCTCGCAAGTTGTATTCATATACCTACAGATATGTATGTGGCATTCTTTCAAAGTTTTTCATTGAAAATTCGAATAGAAGAAACTACTAATATATTTAAAAGAAAGGAAATAATATAAATATAGGAAGGCTATTGAAAAAAGAGAAACAGTCTTTGAAAATGCCACAGGGCCGGGTTTGTATTTTGTATATAAGTTTTGTGTAGTTATTTATTAGGTGTATATATTTATGTAGGTATGTAGTTATGTACGTATGTATATGCTTGTAAGTATTACCCTCTCACGCTAATCTGTTTTTCCTAAACAGGATGTCTAAAAGAAATGTAAGGGAATACGAAGTTTTCTGTGTAAGCACGTAGAGAAGAAAAATCTAGACGTAAATAGTATTCACATTAAAATTTCCTTTGAGCATATTGTACATACAATAATAATACATGTTTGTACAATATACGGGAAAACTACATAGAAGTGTAAGTTGGTGTTATGTTGGTATGGTAGGTAGAAGGTAGATGTTATTCTTGTGTTGATTCCTTTTGTAATTTGCCGAGGAGACGTGCAGTCCCATAAACTTCTCCGATTACTTCCAACTTAACACCCTTCATGTGACAATAATCATTGTAAAAGATGGAGTTTTAAGAAAACGATGATGCTTCGAGAGTCGAGACGAGAGATCTTTGATAACTGATAGTTTTCCGAATAATTTCTATTATATATTTATCTATTCTTATCCCTGTACAAATATTAGACTATAGTAGAAGTGAAACAAGAGCAAATACTTAGCTTATGCATAGATACACACAGTTTACATGATAAGCATCTCGTTTTCTGTTGCTTTCTCACTTGTCCTCTTATTACATCCCTTTATCTATGATCTGCCATCGCGTTGTTATTTTTAGTGAGACGATACAATACTAATACTAATAAAGAGCAATGTAATATTGCTTACGATACAAAAACTCATGAAAATAAAGTAAGGCACACATATAGCCTGGCATGGCAAGCGAGGGAATGTAATCCAAGTTAGGACAATAAGCATAACACAATACACTAAGGTCGAGTCGAAAGAAAATAAGTGATCGCATTTCACAGTAGTGCCTATGTACTAGGCACCTACATACAATTCTCAACTTTCCTTCAGCTTCGTCTAGTCAGCCCTTCTAGCCTGGCTTGGCTTCGGCAAATAATTGGAAAGACGGGCAAGATATGGATCTTCATGTTATTTTGTATTCTATGAATGTATTGTGTACTTTCCGACAATTTTACTGCAATATAGTATACAAGGGAAGATGTTTGGGTTTGGTATACCTATAGGAGATCGTAAATGGTAGGTAAAGTAAAAGTGTTCATATACAGAGAGCACACAACACATACACAACACACTGGATTTTTATAAGACAAATAAATAGACAAGAATACAGACTGAGGAGAATAACAGAGGTATGCAATGCAATCCAAAGAAGCTAAACCAACCGAGTCAGCCAGTATTAGCAAAGAAATAAAGAAAACTCTTGCAAATATAAAAAAGCTACTTGCTCCGAGTCCAGAGAAGAGTCAGAGTCAGAGAGTGTCTTCATGTACGGGGAATTCTACTGTATGGACTGCATACTTACTTAAGGATGTACAACACATACCTAAGTAATGTGTATGTACATACTTGTGTGTGTAAGGCAAGGGAAGGTAAAGCTATTGTATAGCTTACGCAATGTAGGGGTATGGGTAGGAGTGTAATGACGCGAATAGAAATACATAAAAGTCTAAGGCTATGGAAAGAGAGAAACATAAGGGAGTTTTATAACTTGATTGCTTTCTCGGTTTTTATTGCAGTTCAATAATCGTGGCGATGGCATAAAGGCTTCTTCATGTTTCCACCATCCCGATTGCTTCACGGTAAGTTGACTCTCAAATTATTTTCCTTCGCTCTCTCCCTTTCAATCTTTCTTCTTCCCCAACTCAAAGTCTCAAAGTCTGTACAGCACAGTACACTGACTTGACTTTGACTTGATTTTGACTTACAAGTCTACTAACTCTACGAGTAAGTACAAGTACCCACTCTTATACCTTATCCTGTAATATTGGTACTTACTAAGTACACACGACATGCAGAAAAATATGCAATGCAAGTACCTACACAATCCAAGAAGACTTTTTGAAGACTGTCGACTAGTTCTACAACATTAGATACCTATAATACCTATTTGTACAATGCTAAAAGGTAAAACCAGCAGAACGGCTCCTTCCGCCGAAGAGATGAGATGTCATGTCAATAGCCAAAAGAAGAAGCACACTACACTTATTCGCCCTATGAACTCAATTCGGAAAAAGTTCTAGACTATTGTGTGCTCTATATTGCGGCTGTTCCTCAAGAAAGAATTCAACTACTTAAGAAAACCCTTCTTCTTCCATTCCACAAGATATCACAATAGATTTCCATTTCATTCCATCACGGGCTCAATACTCTCAGGAACTTCCCGGAGGACCACTTCAAGAAGCCAAGCACGCAGTCCGACTCCCAGATCTTGTTCCTTATGTCCAGGACGACACAAGAAAACACTTTAGCTCCTATTCTTCTTCGTCTTCGCTTTGCTTACTTAGGTTGACGTTCCGAGATTCCCAATTCGAGCCCTGTAGCACTATAGTGTTGCATTAAACCCGGGACGGGCCGTGATTTTTTATTCAATATCTCATTCAAAACTTTTCTCACTATTGTTTAGCTTCTCCGATTTCATTTCTTTTAGAAAGGGAAATATTTTTACTGTTTTATAAGCACCTAGAGTATGATTTGGATTAAAAATGGATTGCTTATGTATATATGTAGAACGAAAGAACGAAAGAGAAATTCAATGCTCAAACTATTTGTAATTCCGTGTGAATGAATATAAGGAAACCGAATGACTCTACATAAAAAGCACTTAAATATTTGAAGGTGAGACTTGTGGCTGGGATCAGATTGGGGATTGTGCTAGCTGTACTGTAGTAGAAAGGGAATTATTCGAAAGACAAAGCGATTTCTATACTGTAACTGTAATACCTATAAGTATAAAATGACATTTAGTGCTAACAGCCAAGTTATATTGTGTCAAGTTGAAGTTGAAGTCGAAGCTAACTGAACTGAAGTGAACTGAACTAAAGTAATTTACATTAATAGTTAGAGCCTAGGTGTGAATTGAACGTTAACATTTCCATAATTGGAATTTGAGAGCTTAACTTGACTTTGACTTTGTGAGAGTGGTGAGTTTTGAGTTAGGTTACACAGCATTCCCTTAGGTATTTACTTTAGTTCTCCTTTTACTTCTACTTACTTAGTTTAATTTGATTTTTAGTTTGCATTGAATTGTGTTGAATTTTAAAAAGAGCTTAAGAAAGAAAGACAACAAAGGCTTTCTTTTCTTTCCACTTGCACTCATTCCTCCTCTAAGATGTTGAAAATGCAAATGTGGAGCACTTCTAAAGATTTGGGTGATAATTAGAGTCTATTAGCAGGAAAACTAATGAATATGGCAAGTCTAGTCAAGTCAAGGCAACTGCTCTACTCTCCTCAGAAATTCTTCCTCGACTTACTCTAGAATAATTCACATAGGCAAAGTACCTAAGTACTAATAGGAGGAAAAACTATTGTCTTTCTTGATCCTAGCAATTTTGTTCGACTTTTATTGCATGCTTTCTGTCTCTAGTCTAGTCTTTAATTCTTAAAATGTAAACTTTAGCTAAGTAAATGTAAATACTTCGCAAGTATTCTAACTTAGTAGCAATGAAATGCGTGGGGACATTTTTCTAAAGCATTATTGTAATCCCGGCCTGAAGATTTGATTTGATTTTTGCATTAGAGAGATTTCCCACTTTCTTTCCCATTCCTTCGAGACTTGGGCTGTCTAACTTGACTTGACTTGCTTATACTAAACTGTATATACTAGTACTCTAAAGAAGTGTAGTCTACACTAAGTACGTGTGTGCATTTATTATTTGTTGAGATTCTCACTCGTTCTGTTGTAAACTATATAAAGGAGGTTGTTTTAAGGCAGACATAGCACAGCATTGCTGATGGTGGTAATTGCCAGCTTTCGCGAGCCAGATGAATAGAACGTGAATGCAAACTAGGAGAGAAATGTCGTGAAGGGATTTCTCAAGACCAACTCAAGTCAAGAAGTCTATGTACTACTAAAAGGTAGTTTGTAGTAAGTAGTACGTATAGTATAGGAAGTCAAGTCAAGTCAAGAGTCAAGAAGACTTATTAGAGTCGAATGGCATGAAATGGAACAAGCGACCCAATGGAGTTAAAGTCAACTTAACTTAACGGAGTAAGGAAAGCAAGGTGTTCTGTTCTGTTCTCTAACTGTAGCTACTATGTACTACTATGTACTATTACACTCAAAGAATATTATTACATACTTACATAGTGCATAATACCTCTTATCCTATCTAACTAACAATAAACTAACCCACGGATCAAAGCAAACTAAACTAAAGTTCAGTGAAGTCAGTTCAGTTCAGTTAGTAGCAGAGAGCGTAGCATTAGCACTGCATGGCATGTAATGTGAAGTAATGTAACTCGCATTTCTCGTTCTGGCTTGGCTTGGTTTGCCTTTTGGCTGGACTACCCGTGTAAAATAGTACAATGGAGGATGTGATGTGATTTGGGTAATAGTCGAAAAGAGAATAAATATATCTTCCCTTTCCTATCAGCTCGTAATTCTATAGTATTGGGAAAACGTATTAAACTATATCTCTGCAGACACGAACACGACACGGTTCGCTATTATATTATACAATTCCCGAATTCCCGAATTCCTCTCTAGATCCAGCCGAGAATTTGCAAAGTGTGACACATTGGGAAAGGCATTTCCATTCCAATGGTATAAGTATAAGGACAAACACGCTGTGTGTGGTATGGTATGGCAGATGCAGTGCACTGGCAGTGGCACTTACTCTACCCGGTTAGAATAAAATAGTGGGATCCATTCGGTAATAAAATGAAGAAACTCACCATCAGCTCAACTCGCAATCAGTTCTGTATAAAAGTAGAGTAAAGTGGAATCTAACGCTCTTATAACGTCCAACTTAACTTCCCATCACATTAGCATAGTAGGAGAACTAGAGGAATTGTATTGTACGACAGCTATACTTCAATAGAGTACAGATAGAATGCATACTTAAATATATTGGAAGAGGAGACCGAATCCAAATGCAAACCAAAAGGGACGGATGGACGCTCGTCTCGTCGGAAATCAAGAAGCGGAGAGGATTAGTGTGAATGAGAAGTGAGAGAGATTCGGATATTCGGATTTGGATGCAACTGACTTGACTCGAGCTAAACTATTCCCTGTATATTATCCTGGCATTGCAAAGCATTGTATTCCGACAGAACTGTACTGAACTGCGACTGTGAGAATAACTAACTTCTATGTATTACTATTGCAATAATCTACAGTCATTTTATATTATAAGGGAAGGTTTAGTTAGGGTGTTAGTTCAGCTAAGTTATATTACACGGATATATTACATGAATCGTGTCGTTTACACCCGAAGCGAATTTTCCTTTGCCTTTTCTCCAGCAGCGGCAGCCTTCACTCTAGTATTAGTTACTCACATAACATAGCAATAGCATAGGTATAAGGTACTTACTAAAATACATTTCATTTTGTATTACATCCTTACTTTACCATGTACTATGTATTAGTATGTAATGCACTAATGTAGCATATAGAAAGTGTCTCACCCAATTCAACTTTTCTAACGATAAACTATTTTCCTGTGTAAGTATTATACATATAACATAGTGATATGGTGTGGCATGGCATGGCAGTAGTAGTATGTGGATAATGGTAGTTTGTCTGATTCGACTTGACACATAGCATATAGATTAGTTATGTAGTTGGGAATGCTATGCTATAAAGGAGACGGGCTGCTTAGCCTCTTTAATTGACGCCAAAAGTGTGCCTCTCTCTAATGTGATGGTAGCGTAGTGTAGTAATAGCAATAGTAAGTAAGTTGGTAATGTGATATAGCGTCACATTCACATCAGATGGAGATCCCGGGAAAAATGCCCGGATGAATGATGGGCCACACCAACTGCAGTCTCCATTCCTGTTCATAGCCACTGATCACTCACTTCATTCTCCCGGCTTATTCACTCATTCTTCTTCGTCTTGTGCCGCATGTTCAGCTCTGTCCCGTCCTGTCCTATCTGACATTTAAACGATCCGATACCCAACCAAACCAAACCAAATTCATATTATCATATCAACCCATATATTACTTACAAAGATATATTCTGCTATATTCATATTAAACTTTCCTAACTTTCTAAATATAGTATAACGTTATTAGTTTTCTCTTCCGAAAATATTTTATAGTAATAAGTAGCAAACTCACTATTCACTATGTATGTAGGTTTATACGTTAGTTATTGTTAGTAAGCCATGCCAAGGCAAGCCCAGGCAAAGAGTTGAATCTCATCTCCCGTGCTTAGCTTTAGTTTAGTTGAGTTCCCTATCTGCCAAAATCCGATCATCTCATCTCTGCCTTCCCATTCCCTCTGCTCCACTTTAATAAACCTCACTTTGTTCCCGAAATTCCTAGCATTTCATGAGATAGTCGAATCGAGTCGAGATGAAAACCCTTTCTTCCTTTATTCGAATAGCATAAGCATACCATACCGCGACGATATAATGTGAATGCTTCTGCAGCTTGAGCATGGCTTTGGCTTATTTATTCCTTTCAATGAGTGAATGAGTCAATGAATGAATGAAATGGAAGGATGAACAATCTGTTATCCAATCCACATCCATCCAACTCTATCTCCTATGTGTAATACTAATATACATGTAATATTCTATTATTATTTTCAGCTGAATTCAATTCATTGTATTTACTATAGTGTTTACTGTTTACGCTCAGAAGAATATTAAACAGCTAACACTTCCCTCTCCTCGACTACTTATTGCATTTCTCTTGCATTCCATACATTCAGATACAAAAAGCTCTAATACTATACAAAATATTTCTTTGCCAAATAATTGAGCTATCAATATTTTACTTATAACTTGGGAGCAAGAAGAATCTACTTAAGTTAATAGCAGAGAATATTATCAGTGCTCCAAATTAAAATTAGAGCGTAGATATTTTAAATGCAATTTTGCAATTTAGTGGGAAAAGCCATAAAAATGTACTTTCAGTTTGTAAAATATTTGATTGCATACATTATTGTACATACGCTTCCGTCCACCATTTCAACTTACCTACAGTTGTTTGGATTTTGCTTCGCTGCTTAAGAAAAAGAGTAGCTTACCGCCCCGATTCCGACAGAGAACTTCTGTGTGACTTGACTGAATTGAGTTAAAGTAAGAGTAAGACTATTGGGAAAGACACGCTTATTGTTGTTTTGAAACTACGTAATGATAATATGCTATTATGGTCTATTGAAGTCGGTAGATAAGGTAATAACGGTAATATTACTCTTGGGCATGAACTAAAGTTAGAAAAAGTAAGTAATTGAGAATAAAAGAGATGCGATCTCTCACAGTCAAAGGAAGAATAGAAAGGGGCCGGTCCGTTTAAAATATTCTTTGATGAGACTCCAGTGTTTCATTCGACTCGCTCATTTGATTTCGTTCTGCATCCTGACCTGGTCCGTCTATATATTTTATGTATGTAGTATAGTAAAGAAGTCTCCCATGTATAATATAATCTGGGAATTCTTCTTAACTTATGTAATATATCTTGTAATGTGTAATTCCTAATACGTTTTCTACTCTGTGGCATGGCCTGGGTGGAGGTTGAGCTGAAACTTATGCTTCTCTCCATTCCAAATTACATTAGAATCTAACAATAAGTAGTTTTATGTGCGTACAGGGTTGTACCTAATGTAATAGCAATGCGAGATCACTTTCTACTTATTGTAAGTATATTAGGGGGACTTAAAAGCTGTGAATGTTCCTTGGCCGGACCATCCCTCTTCTTCTTGCTCTCGCTCGCTCGAATTTTTTCCTCATTTCCTTCCTTTATGAAAAGACGGGCGAAGAAGAAAGGAATCGTCATAAAGAAACGAGGCAATTACCCATCATCAAAATGAAATTAACCCAAAGCCCAGATGCACCGAAAGAAACAGATTTTTACTCGTGCACTCTCTATGTCATGCCCTGCTAGCTCTTTCTGTGTGTTCTTCATTCTTCGCTACTCTCATAAGCTCTTTTTCACTTGTTCCTCTCTCATTTTGTCTTTCTTGCTCTCTTTTCATATCTTCCGACTCAAGAGCTCCGAATAATGTGAATGTGATGATGAGTATTACTTTGATCATCTCTAGGCCTTTTTATATCTCCTCCAGTGCTCCCTTTATGCTCTCTGTGATATATTTGCTCCGTCTCCTTCTACGCACACAATATTGCATAGTTCTCATGCATTTTCCCTCCCTCCACATATTTACACACATTACTTAAGTATCTTGTGCATATTTAACAAGCTATATACTTATACCTACTATAAGTATCTAGATTCATATCATTTCTTACATAGTGACGGTGATACAGATCAGTAGTATGTAAGTAGAAAAATGTGTTTATAAATATACAGTAGTGCTGCTAATGCTCCTTCGCTCCTCCAACTTCTTTTATACACATAGCAACTACAAATACCTAGTTGGGAATTCTCATTTCATTGCCGAAACCATAAATTCTAGCTCGTTTCGTTTCCTCGACTAGACTAGAGACGCACCTCTTCACATACATTTACTCGATTACACATGTATGTACATATTATACACTACTGTTTGTATGTAATGTAATGTAAGTGTAATGTAGTAGTTTCAGAGGCTCACCCAGCATAATATGTATTTAAGATATAAAATATAAGCAAGCAATATTACACATTTCTAATGTTCAGTTTTGCTTAGTGTAGTGTGATGTAATGTATGTTTAAACGACTCCTGTCTGTACACTCAACTGTATGCTAGTAGTAGTCCTCTCTCGATTTCTGTAAGCCTTTAACTTTGATATTAAAACAAGTTGTAGCAGTAGGCAGTAGCATTAGTTCTCTTGCTCTTTCAATTCAGCCAGAGAGTATATGTACAGTAGTTCCCATTCCAGTTCCCTTCCCAGTAGAACCATTCCCATTTCGTAATAATAATAGTAATAATAATAATATTCCCTCTACTCCCATCCGACACATTATGTTCATGTTCTCAACCCCATATAATCTAATAGGTCTGATTACATGTCATGTCGTGTAAACACGATATTTTACACGAAAATCGAATATAGCCATACATGTAATGCTTACTGTGATCACAAATCAGACTTTATTATACGTATTTGTCTATCTCCACTCTGTTGTGGATGTTATGCTGTAGGTATTTACTATTTACCATTTACAGTTATGTTAGTTGATAGTTTCTCCTACCAAATTGTACTTACTTGTGAACGATTAGCTATTAGTATTGTATAAGCAAACCAAACCAAACCACTAATAAAAACCGTAAGAAGGATAAGGATAAACTACAAGAGAGCTTACAGCAGATATTTAGAGATACGTACATAGGTGCCCATTATGCACTCAATTCATGATCATGCTCTTGCTCACTGTATGATTTGTCTATGATAATGGAGCCCCATAATCTCATTTTATCTCCTTTATAATTGTGATGTTGATGTTGTTATGAGTACCTTTGCCTACCTTTAAGTTCTAAAGTAACTAACAATAACCAATATAATCCTCCCTTGTACAAAGGTAGTAGCCTATTGTATTTTCCTTCTTTGTAAAGGAAACAGATGATCTGCATTCGAATTTGGATTTAATATTCAATTCTTCTCTATGCATGTGTACTGTAGTATTAAAAATATTTATAGAGCATAAGCACATAAATACATAAAATGTGCACAATGCACTTGAATACATTTATGGAGAAATTTTTCTTGAATTCAACTTACTCGTTAGACAACCTAGGCAGGCTGTTTCTCATTATTTATTCATCACTCACAGCCTGAATGTTTGTCAGAGACCATAATAATTCTTTTATATTCAATTATTCCTCTGTATTGTATGCATAAGCATCCCTAGAGAGAAATGAATTCTAGATTAGGGACTAGATGTCAAGATATTTTTATTTTTCAGAACAGTGCACTGTAAAAGAGACAAGGCAAGACAAGGCCAGGCCAGCAAATAAAGGATGCAAGTAAATAAAAACACAATTTACAATTGACACAATAAAATACTAAGTACATTATGTTTGCGTACATACAGATAGCTATCTAATGGTAATCTAATACGAAATACAATAATCGAACGAGCGTCAGTGTATGTAAGTAGGCAGCAGTTCATTTAGGTTGCGATTGTAATGTGATAATGGCAATAGGAGAGAATAGGAGAGTTTACATACACAAGTGTGATCGAAACAGTAGTAGGGAGTAGGGTAGATAATACGGCATAAGATGGCATTCAACCAGGAACTGGTTTGGCTTGGTTTGGTTTTATTTGTACTTGATGTCGTCTTTTGATTGACGGGTCAATAGGTGGGCCCAACTTGTCAAAATCAGAACATTCACAGAACACAGATGAGAATTTATTGTGTGAGAAATGTAATATGTTACGACTCAACCATTCTAAATAGACAGATAGACAAATATACCTTTTAACTACTAAACTACGAGTCTTAAGCTCTATATTCTATATTGTACTAAGCAAGATTGCTATAGCTATCCATAGAGTTTTTGTACAGAGGGGATTAAGAATAGTAAGCATATAAATACAGGGGAACGGGATGAGACATTGAAACACTGAAACACTAAAACTAAGGCGACGATAAGCCAAGCGAAGCGTTTCAGTGAAAGATGCCGTATTTATTTGTGCTCCATATCTCTACTGTACTACTGTATTTTGTTGTGTACTGAAGTGAAACTGAATTATAAATACAGTTGCTACATAGCTTGTGTTATGTGATGTGAGTTACCTATATATAAATTAAAGCTAGAGTATATCTTCTTCTGTATGTAATATAAGTTAAGGAGGAGAATTAAGTTTGAGATGGGACGAAGAAGACGCGAGGAAGAAGGAGATCAAGTATGAAAGGTATAAACATCCAAGCCAAACCATGCCAGGCCAGACGGGGATAGAGATCGTGTGATGTGACTGTTATGTTCACGTCTCTACATTGTTGACTGCTTCTGTTTGTACGTCCGTACGCTGCATACATATATACACATTCACATACGTACCCTTCATTCAATCCTATTGCTTTAGCTTAGTTAGCAGTGGACTTATATAAAATAATACAGATATCTAGACGCATCTTCTACTTATACATACAGGGTAAGTAAAGTAAGTATAGCCATTGAGTGTGGATGTGATGTGGTGCGTTAGTTGAGCTTTTTTACTTACTTTTGGCTCGGCTCAATCGATCAGACTTAACTTCTCGGTAAACATCCGTAAGCCCTGAAAAATTATTGCCATGCCTTAATCCTCCAACATTTTTCCTTTTTCCACGTATTATTCCTCTGGGAAAACCTTTAGGTTTCCACTCTCTACACTCCACCTTGCTAATACTATAACTGCTCTACAATATAATATAACATCGCATTTAAACTAAAGATACTAAGGTTTAAGGTAGCTATAACATTACATTAGAGAGATACACACACATACATAGTGCAGATACATATATGTTATAGTATTCGCAAGTATAAAAGTAGAGAGAGAGACAGAACAGAACTTTTCCTGTCCTCTTCTCTTTTCTTCTTCAAGATTCATTGCACTTATACGTGCGTGTGGATAGGGAGAGAGAAGTGTGCTCGCTATTCCTGCCATTGCCTATGTACTATGTACATATCTCGTTATTGAGTTGAGTCTCATCTTCACTTTGATACTCCTGGGAGTTACACTTCTCCACCAGCTACTTTACTCTCGATGTTATGTATGTTCTTGGACTCCATGGTTTCCTTTTACTTGACTTTACCTTCTTAGTACGTTATTTCGTTTATATTTCGATGTACTGAATTTGTATGTATGTATAGTCAGTGGGGCAGTTGACTTGACTTGCTTTGCCTTGCCTTCACATCAAGTCAAGTCAAGTCAAGTAAGGCAGAGGCAAGAAAAAATAAATTAAACGAACTGTGATATTTTGTATGTACCGAGGCAAAGCATACAGTGGGAAGCCAACAGCCAGAAGTTAAACAAGATCCTTCATTCGTTAGCAAAAAAGTCCGGAAGGTCGGATGCGATCCGTCTTCCACTTGCATCTTCACAGTAGGTTAGTGTGTATGTGTATCTATATAATAAATGCACCCACCTACTTAAGTACTAACTAGCTATCTGTAGATACCTACTTCCTTCTTCCTTACCGTACCATACCACACCACGCCAGGTCATTACTAAACTGCCTGGTATGGTCTTATTCATTTCTTTTCACGATAACTTTGTCAGATAATGCTTCACATTCAAGTTTGTCCTGCTACCTATAATAGTAGCTAGTGAAAAAGGAAATAACATTAAACCAAAAGTAAAATGTTATACAAAAAGAAAAATACATACTAGTTATATACGGCTACCTACAAAGGAAAGTGGAGTCAGTTTAAGTTTAGTTGTCCAATTCAAACTAAATGCTAATGTCCCAGTACTCACTACAGTAGATAGAGGCAGAGGCAGGTACTACTACCATAATTCAAGAAAAAAGAAATATATTTCCTGTAAGGCTTCACCTTTTGGTTTCATGCTTTAAAAGGATCTTTTTATTTAAAGTCACTTGGCTTGTAGTTACTTACATTACCTTGTAGAAAAGTTGTCTGTCTGTATTCTGTATCTTCTGTAGGTTGTAGGTACTTAGGAAGTAGGTAGCAAAGGCAAAGTACCGAAAGGACAAATATGTGTAGTATTTATGTATAAAGTTACTTTGTAGGTAAATAGGTAGTAGTATTTATGTTTGCTATAGTCAAAGGGACCGAGAGGACATGGACAAGGAAGAGAGACAAATAAGGATACTTCATCCTCGACTGTCCATGTAAATTGGATTGGATACAAATGTGATTGAATGGAGTAGTGGAATCAGTGAGGCAAGCCTGGAGCTGTTCTCTTCCTTTATTCGCTAGACAAATAACAGTCTCATCTCGTTTGCCTTCGATTTCGGCTGATTTCTTCGGCTGACGAGTCTGACTTGTCTTTCCTTGGCTTTGGCTACAGTACACTCAGTACAGCTGACTGACTGAAGGTACTTTACTGACTGTCACTACTGTTCTCCTCTCTGTATTTAGGTATTTTCTGGTTTGGCTTTGGCTTCCTTTTCCTCTGGTTTGGTTTGGTTTGATTCTACAATATCTTTAGGTTACTACATACATTAGCTTTCGTTTAGTATTATCCTCATGAATTTGGATTTTGGTTCGGTTGGGATACACACAGAATACACATTGGAAGCAATTGCTATGTATTTGTATTGTCGGAGATCTCTTTGTTCCCTTCAGCATCCCGATCCTCGTCTGTCTCTCTGTCTACGTAAATACAGAGCAGAGGAGAACAGTACACAAAGTAAACTAATGCACACCACAACATTCCCAATTTCACCTTCCTTTGACGAGAACATCCCTTTCTTTAAAAATCTTCCTCTTTATACTAATATATATTTTCCTTTGCATCAATATATCATTATACTTACTCAGGATGTAATAATATACATAGTACTTACCTGCCTATATACTTACTACGACTATTATACTACTTACCTAAATACGTCCGTTCAAATCTTGTCAAATAAACCTACACAGCGTAAGCATACACTAATCGTAAGTATAAAAGTAATCTCTCGCTTCAATTGGATTGCACTGGAATACCATTACACTGTATTCTGTGTATAGAAAAAGGAAAACTTACAATTTACTATTTTACTATGACAAAGTAGACTGCTACATGCAATACAAATACATAGTAAGAGTGTAATAATACGAAATGAAATGCAATGGAATACAGGGAAGAGAGGAAATCAGGGTGTCCCAAGCAAACCCAATAGAATGTGAATGCGAGAGGAGTTAGTGCGTGAAATCTTGCTTTTGTCACTTCCCTGTCAGGGGGAATTGGATGAAAAGAAATTTTTCCGCGTTCAAAATTGCTGACAAATTGACCCCGACGTTTTTCATACCTCAAGAATTCCCTACAAATAATCTAGCTTGGCTAAATAATACTACAATGGCAATACCCGACATTACATTTGGAAATGTGCGTGCAATGACAGAAGCTCACAAACTTACTTCTTACCTTACACAAGGAAAATATATATTAAACCAACTGCTATATGTATTTATCCATAATAATATAGAATTTGTTGTTATCAATGCTTTCGGGCATACGAACATACAAAGAAACTCCAAAAATATGTTACAATTACCTAGTATGACTCCACGTATGAGGTATTGTGTAGGAAAATACCTACTGCATACGCTAGAAATACAAATAATAAAAGAAAATAACAAAATAGTACTAATTCATAGGCCAGGCCCAGATGTATTAGTTACTCTGTTGGAAAATTCTCTTTCTATTCGTAAATGGAATATTGGATTACAATAGGGTATCAATGGCTGTAATAGTAGCTAATAGTAATATCATTCCAGGCCAGGTAACTTGAGTTCAGTTATACATACAATCAGTTGAGTCATAATGAAAGGTTGTATGTCCTGGTCTGTCCTTACATCGTCTATTGAAATGCACACCTACCTAAGTAAAAAGCTACATACATTAGATGCCTACACTTACACTGAAGAGAAGTTGAATTTGAGTTGACTAGTAATAACTCTTAGAGAATACATTCATTTGCTGCCATTTAAGAAAGTCTAACTCACCACGAACATTCGATTCTTCTTTCTTATTCACTTTATACACATTTACCATTCACTAATAGGATATTGTGTGTAGTATTTAGTATTACTTATAGAAAATGATATTTATGTGTCCCCTTCCTCTAATGCTCACTTACAATTACAACTACAACTGGGGAGGTAAATGGTGAAGTCACTGACGAAGAGTAAAGTCAAGGAATTTCCTGTCCTTTCAGAAAAGTCGTGTCGACAATTCATTTCTCCATCGCATTGCATTGCCTTGGATTCACATTCACTCACCATACCCTAATACCATAATTTCAGTCTCACATCTGAACAAGATACTTCATAGAAAAAGGGTATTGTACAATACAGAGTGAGGATTAGTAGAAGAATAGATATTCCATGAAGATTGAAGATACGTATCGTATCTGTAAGTTATTTACTAGGTATGCAAGAGTATGTGTATTAAAAACAGATAGAAGACACTAACTAAATAGTTCTTTACTGTCTGGATGCTGGGTAAATGGCTAGAGTGAGCACATAACTCGTTTTGTGTCTACATCTCCCATCACATTCATTGCATACCACAACACAACTCACTCACATCTACAATCTACAACCTACTATCTGCATGCGGAGTAAATAAATAGATTCAGATTCAACTAACACAACAAAACACAACGTGCATTGCATAAGTATAAATACCTCAACAGCATTGCACCGTACCACAATGCAGTACTAAATATCCCATTCGACAGACAATATCTTCTAATAAAACCACACAGTTCTCTATTTGTTTATTTATGTTCATACTCATTGTAAATATCTTCACAATCTACACTGTGCCATTTAAAATGCAAACTATACTGCAATAGTTATCCATATGCATATACAAAATGTAATTTACTATATACAATTACAAGTAAGTATATAAGTAAAATTATAGATATTTATTTTATGTAAAGCAGTAAAGCTTAAGCAAGACGAACAAGAGACAGATGAGGATAAGAATGAGATCCTGCAAGGGTGTTGTAATGTATATTGTAGTAGTTCCTCTAAGTTTCATTTAAATCTGTTTTGTGTCTTGTCTTCCAAAACTATCTGTACATATAAGTATAATATATATGTAAGCTTAGCTTTTTATTGTGTCTATACGTATAAGTCTATGTATTGTGTAGTATTTGTCCATATTGAGGAATGTTGTTGGTATTCCGTGATACAAAGCAATTCGATTGCAACGTGACTGGATGGCGTTTCATTCTAATCTAATGGAGAAGAAGGCCTTCATCAAATAATTACCTTCCAGTTTATCTAATGGCAACTAATGACACGGCCTAGTCAAACTCAAACCGTGCACTAACCAAACCTTTAGTATAAAGCCTAAGCCTCTTCTTGCCTGCATTATATTTACCCACGTTACTACTTTACTTTACTTAACTTTACTACTACCTAGCTTACTCATTCACATCACATAACATATTGAAAAGATATTAAGCTAGGCACCTACCTACGTAGATTTACTACTCTTTTATGTACAAAAGCAGTAGTAATAAGGATTGTAACTTCTACAGGGATGATTGGAGCGAGAGAGATGAAGATGAAGTTCAGTTCAAGACTGTTTTCTTGTTTTTAGATCTCATTACCCTTCTATGTACTTATTATACGTACATTTACATAGCATGTAGTAGCAGTAGCAAGAAAGCACCCCTCCACTTATCTAAATATTGTCTAAACTCAAAAGTAGTAGCACCAGGACCAGACCAGACCACAGTACATACAGAAGAATGTGTGTATACGTAATATACTTAATAATACTTATGTAGGCAGTAGGTATTTTGCATACTATAATAAATATAATGCATTATTGCAGGGTAAACGTAGACTGTTGTGATATTCTATTGTTTCCAATCTTTTTTAGTTGGTAAGGTTGTAGTTTGAGCCATAAAATATACATGTACCTATGTACTATCAATATACATACAATACCTACTGGTTTGCTTTTGCTGAACAAGATATGATTTAGACGAGAGTCCAATTCATCATTCCTTTCCCATTTGTAATCTGGGCTTACCCATCCAATAAACCTCCATAATATCTTTCCTTAATTTAAACTTTGCTTTCGTATACAAAATCCTATTCTTCTTCAATATTCGAACTTGGAAGCTATGCTTATGCTATGGTAATTCTTTACTTACTGGTCTTGTCTTGCTCTTGTCGGCCGTGTTTCTTTTCATGCACAAGTAGATATGAGATATACATATATTTGTATTTATACGCTAGAGCACCCAGTAGATAGATGAAATTGCGTATGAAGCCCAAGCTGAGACCCAGACCAGGCCAGGCCACGTTTCATTTCAACAAACGCATAAACCAAATCCGTAGCAATTCTTTGGTTACCTTCAACCTTCATGTTCATCTTGCTCTTAGTCTTGCTCTTGTTTTGAAATCAAGAGAAGCACTACTCTTTGTAATAAAGTAATATATGTATTTATATAGATAGAGTTAGTATTCCATTCCACTAACCATATGCTTTCTCCCTTTTGACTTACTATTAGACTTTAATGTAGGAATGGAACATAACATGAGGTTTCGACTCCTTCTCTGTACTTATTCCTTTGCAAATTGCACAATGGAATGGAATTGGATTGTTTTTTCTGCAGACTTTCAGTTTTTTAAGTCCAGGCTGGTCCAGTTCCAGTTCAGTCGAAGATTCTATACAGGAGCATCAGTTTTTCTTCTTTCCACTATCTTTATACTAATACTACGTTAGTGCAGATTTACCTCCTATCTCCATCCGTAGTCTTCCGTTGGCATCTCCAAAGCTTACAATACAAATGATCAAGTTTCTCAATCCAGTCTGTAGGGATTTTCAATCGGGATTCTCCATGAGAGATTTATCCATCTATCCATTCCTTTTCCTAAGAGTAAAGAAAGCAACACTAAACCTACTAGAATTCATACTACAGATAAAACACTGAACTGAATAGAGCGTATATTCTACATTGTACATCGTACAAGCTAAGCCGGACTAGAGTAAGAACATTGCACTCACACAGTTCAGTTCACATCTGAAAAATAGCAATACATACACACAAGAGCAATACAGACTCCCAATTCCTCGTTTTTGCCTAAAGAAATCGCACATAGCATGAGAAAATGAGAGCGGGCACTATGTATAGTACATTGGTACACAACACACTATAAATATTGTAGGGATGATAGTACAGAATTAAGTCCGAGCCTTAATCCTTACTTATGTACTGACATAGCATTTATATGTATATATAGTGGTATAGTAATCGTATCTATGTAAAGGTACACAAAATAAAATGTGTTCCTCGAAATAAAGCCAAGAAGCTAGCTAAAGGAAAGATAAGACACATTACATTAGAGTAATACATGTATTCAGTAGCACATCTCCTGTGTCTTTTTACTTGACTACTTTACACAGAGACACTTAATATGCTGATATTACATGCTATGTACCACAATATACATTATTTATTACTACTCCACAATCTAAGAAATACTATACATAGATAGTTAAGTAATTTTATGTATCTACATGCATGGGAAGATGAAAACTGAGCAAAGCACACACTTCCACATAGTTTTACTTTACTTTACTTACTAAAGGATAATCTCGCTTCGGTCGTAGAGAATATTTTTTATTTAAAATTGCTTTAAAAAAGGAGTTTGAAGTTTTGAAGCGAAGCTCTCATGTAATTTTCCTATGGCAGAGCTAAAAGTACATAGTGCATTAGGTATTTAGCTTATATTTAGTGTGACATGAATGTATGCACGTACGGACGAAGTAAATACCTACTGAGTTGTGTGAGTGAGTGAGCATAGTGAGCAACAAAAACAAAATACCAAAAGAAAGAAGCGACGACGAAGACAGAGCCATAAGAAGTTGATTTTATGAGAAAAGATCTGAGAGAATGTTCGGTAGCTGCGGAAACTGTTTTTGTTCAATTTTTCCAGTAGCTATGTGCCATACTGTGCTTCTGTCCTTAGAATCATCATCATCATCAACATTATATCTATATAAAGGGTCTTTTTAGCTTTGACGTAAGAATGTGGTGTAAAAGTGTGTAGATGTATGTCTGCTTGGCTTTTCTTGGCATGGCATGGCAGTAGGTAAGTAAGTAATGCAACGTAATGTAATGTAAAATGTAAGGTAGTAGTTATTTATTTGTGACTTTGACTCCTGAGCTCTCTTAAGTTGAGTTAAGTTGACTTGACGGCAGAAAAGAACACAGTAACAGTATGCTACTCTTCTCTCTGACTAAAAATCATAATAATAGAGTTGGATTGATGTAAATGGTAAAGAAGCTCCGAAAGGCTCTTGCCTAAAGGCAGCATGTGTGGTCCTAACAATTTCTTGACTTGACTTGGCTTGACTCGCTCACTCACATAGAGTAATATGAAAACTCCATCCATCCCCTAAATGAGAATGAGATCGTCAAGTAATTAGGAAAAATTATATCTACCTACATAGGTACATTACTACACAACATACACATAAAAATACATACAGATTTACATATTACTACATAATGTAGGTAGGGTATTACAAGAACAACTTGTGTAATACTCACCATGAAGATAATGGAATGACGAGAGAAGTTAAATTAAATTCAAGTGCCTTGCTTGAGCCTGCCTACTTTTCTACTACTTAAGTTACGTTGTTTTACCTATAATATGGTTCTGCATAGGGAGATACTTAAATTATTACATGAAATACAATAAAGGAATGGGAACGGAACGAGATAGATGTAATGAGAGTACATAACTAAAGTAATGAAGATAATAATTGTGTTGTTCTTGACTTGACTTGTCTTGACTTGGGTGCAGGTTGTATTTCTATAGGTTATCCTTCCAAACATCTATCTATATTTGAATATCATATTATATTAAACTGATATAATATGATGTGAAGTCAGAACTAACGTAGGTATGTAAGCACTAATATATAAGTACATAGTGTAGTATGTAATTGTAAGTGAGCTGAGTGTAGCGGGTAAAGAAATAAATGAATGATACGTACCTACTATCTGTACCTACATAATTGTATTGTACAAGACATCATAAGGCAAGCCTTGGCATGATATTGTGATGGAGAAGGCCGTTCAGTTGTTGTGAAGAGTGTGGTTATCTCCAGTATTAGCTTGTAGATGGGTGGACATACAACCAAGTAGGAGTACAGTTCAAAGTTAAATAACTCTGCCTACTACTAAAAGAAACATGTATAGACCATTAGTAAAGGAGTGTAATTCAACGTGTGGTTTGGTTTGTGCTTTCATTTCGTTACGTTTCGTTTGCTTTAGCTTTAGCGTTAGCTTTAGCTTCTTTTATTTTATAGCCAAGTTTTTAGTTTCTTACATATGTGTCTTCCCCTATTGTATGTTTTACTTGAGTTTCAGAAGGCATGTTCTACTGTTTCATAATCTATTACATGTTTGTACGAAGGTGTACAGAATAATCCACTTGGCCACATATTAGTAACTCCTCTTAGATATAATATTATACTTTAATGTACATTTTATTGCATATTACGCTATAGTAGAGTAGGTAGGTTGTCTTGTACTTATATGTGTGCATGGAATAGGATAGAAGTTAGAAGACACCTGGGGAAATGGCAAATGAGTGGAAGAGTGATTGAAGTGAAGAGTTGCAAGTTGCAACAATATACACAAGAGCAGGACAGGACAAGACACTGGTGCTGGGTCTATCTACGTAATGTATGTACATACTACTTACAATACAAAGTACAAACGACGAAAGGAAACAAGTTTGTTTTTATATGTGCATTTACATTGAGTATTAGCACATTTACCACTACAACTACATATTACCTACGTAATTCTGTTCATGTACTTTTATTTTATTAGTTTAGTTAGTATTAAACAAAAAGTCTGCTCTACTGGTTACTACTTACTATCTGTATAGCTATGACCATACTTATATTATATGTATACTACTACTACTTCTATCTCTGTTTTTACATGTAATGTAATACACTATACTTGTATACTTGTATGTAATACATATTATGCAACTTGAATTCCCTTCGACTTGGAACATGTTTGCTTCTCATTCTCATGGCACAAAAGTATACAAGTACACAACATGGGACAGTAGTATCAAAGTAAAGGAAGGTTTATCCAGAGTTATTAGAGTTGAGCCTAGTTTTCTCTCTAATCAACACTTAGCTTAGCTTACCTTGCCTTTAATAACATGGAAGACGCTGTCTCCGAATCTAAATTAACTTGGAGTCACTCAGCCAAGAACAAGATATAATATAAACTCAGCACAACTACCTATATACTACATGCTGTACATACTTATTACTCACTATCTGAACTAGTAAGTATATAAATTCCTATTCCCACCTATATACATACATATCTGTACATAGTATTTATAAATGATATAGTACTATTATATAGTAAACTTTAGCCCAACTTCAACTTCGTGGCGATTGCTACAAAGAAGTGCGTTTAAGAAAGAGTAGCAAGTGTGTGGTTTGGTGAGGTAGAGTAGTTTATCAGTAATTCAACTCTATATCCAGTCTAGAAGCTATAAGCTAGTGAAACACAAACTAAAGTAAGTAAGTAAACTAACAAAGTTATACTACTGCATTGCCTCAACTGAGAACTGACATCGCTTTCGTTACAAGCTTTAAGCTCACTCTATATGCTATATTACTAATTCTACTGCGTTTAATACGCTAAAAGAGTCCCTCCCAACAACAAGCCAATCTAATCTCGAGTCTAATGATATTAGTGAGCAACACCAACACAAAACACACAGGAGCTCACAACACTCACAACAGACTTAGCTATACTTACATAACATAACATAACACCAGCAGCAAAATGAAACAATTGAAGAATCCTTAAGTAAGCAAGTACAAGTACACAGTATACGATATACTATACATATAAATACTAGTAGCTTTATGTGTAGTGTACCATTTTGATATTCTGTAGACGAGACAAGACCTTTTGTATTGTATTTGTACGAGTTGGTAACTAAAACTTTAGTAAAGTCGATTTGAAATAATAGTGTAGTGCTTATTAGGCAATCGAGAGATAGAGATAGTTAAAGTCGGCCAGATATCACTTCACATCACTATAAAAGCCATCTAATTGTAACTCAAGTCAATCCAAGTCAAAGCAAAGGAGTTACATAGAGCAGAAACAGAGCAGGGCAGGCAGACGAAGTGAGTAGACAAGACAAGACAACTCAAGTCAGGACGAGTTTCTTTTTCCTACTTAAGATTAGTTTAGTTACTTACATTTCAGTTTGATAGGAAAATGACAGGCTGCTCACGTATCCTTCGATAGTCTGCAGTTTTTACAAAGATAAATAGCTGCTACGTATCTTACTCTTAGGTAGCAGTCAAAGTCAAAGTCAACTCTTGCAGAGCCAAACTAAAAGAAACTCTACAACTAATCGTTAGCTAAGGCCCCCAACAGGATTCTATGTACATACAAACTAAGACAACGTCATATCACACCACACACACCGCCAACTAAATAAATAGACAATAACAGTCTCGTTTTCACTTTACGGTTTAAGTCCCTCCCCTTAAAGTTAACTTAAATATACACTCTACTAAATACAATTAGACTCACTATATGTGTTTAGCATTTGTATAGTGCATAAAATTAAAGATAGGAAAAGTAAAGTGTTGGTAATGCAAATGCACATTTTAAGTGTGTTTACTAAAGATAAGGTGCTGTCTATATTAAAATAGGTACATATCTCTTAGGTAGCTTCATGAATAAAGTAAATGTATATGTATGTAGGTAAGTTATTTTAGCTTTACACTGTTAGTAGGAGTCAGTTGCAGGTTGCGGAATACAAGTAGTTGGCAAGGAAAAGATAAAGTCAGAAGAGAAAGAGGAGGCTCGCTCGTTTTTCTCCGTTAATGAGATCCATAGAATGGGCTAATCAAATTGAGGAAGAAGTGTAATCTGATCCTAATCGAATTAGTTGCGATTCTCATAGTTGCTTTGGCTCTGCTTCCTTCTATTTCTTTCCACCGCACGTCGACTACAGAACAGATACCTTCTCTTTCTTCACATTACGTTACATTGAACAGAAACAGAAGAGCAAAGAGAAAGACAGAAGAAGAACACTTACTTAGATCACAATTCTCTTCCACTTACATATACTTATATGCGAAATACAGATAAGCATCGTATCTATATACGTATTTAACTAAGGTATTTAAGTATATTACTCTATACAATAGCTTATACATTCCTTTGCTATAGGTGTTTTATATGAAGAAATTGGGTTATATACAATATATATCCACTTAACATTGTTAGCAGCATTAAATTACAGTAGCTACACCACACTACGATTAAAATCCATGTACAAATACACTTGTATAGAATTTATATAGAACAGATAAAAGGACATCTGAGTAGTGGTTTTAAGTGTGTATTTATGTATATAGTGTATAGTTGAACTGAACTGCTGCTTATGTACATAGTTTAGTTTAGTTTGTGAAAGATAATTGTCTTTGCTTTTAGTTTAGTGATAGCTGAAAGAAGGTGTTAAAAATAGCAGTATTACTCAGAATAACTTGCTACTTTTCTATACAATCTTCGTTTATAACAAAACATAGATTT
>JAQFYC010000550.1:0-52769 GCA_034694165.1 Tomocerus mixtus
TGTAGCGGTTTTATTTTGTCAAAACTTTGTTCAATAATAACACACAGGGCATCACTGGTGCAACAATGGACACTACTAACAATCCGCGAACAAGGCGCCATGCATTTTTACGTACATATCTGTACTAGGTCACTAATAATTAGAGTATAAATACGCCTATTTTCTATCTATTGAGTGAATCCAAAAGAACCTAGACTAAAGAGTATTATGCTTTCCTGGAATATAATTAGCAAGAATTGTGTATTCAAAAATTTAATGCTAAAAAGTGCAGTAAGTACACCTATCGTTGGATTGAAAATACGTCAATTGAATATAAAATTAAGTTGGCCGACAAACATAATGAATATATCAAAATGATGGCGTCCGATTGATTATGCATTTGCACTCATTACTACAATAGCAATGCAAGTACGTCGTTATAGACAGTAATAGTCAGCTTATTAATACATCACTATACAAAGAATAACATGACGTTTTGCTTACTTAAGTAGAAATGAAAACGAGCAAAAAAACATTGAGGTCGCTATTCTTGTATATTCTTCCTTACGCTTACTTGTTTACTAGATAAGTCAAGCGTACGTAAAAATAAAATAGGACGAATGTAAAAAAAATGTAAAGTCATACGTATCTACCAAACAGAAAAGAATGAATTACAGGGTGTTCTGCCATTTTGCAAATAATTCCTTTTGTATTTGTAATGATGAAAATCACTTTGAAAAAATATATTTATTTGTAGCAGCCTAAAATAAAATTGTGACGCTACAATTTACCTTGGATACAATTCCCTTCGTCCAACTATTTCCCCTGGCAACAATTCCCCTTGCGACAGTTACCCTTGCGACATTTTCTCTCTAAGACAACTCCCCTTGCAAAAATCACCCTCCGCCTCTATTCTGTACTTTTGCTATACTTTCATAAATAACATTAATTATATTTTTGCTGGATTTGTGTAATATGAATATGGGTGGATGGATGGATGTTTGTTAATTAGAATCCCTGCCCGTTGGCCACTCTGCTCATCATGATCAAGTCACATAAGTACTTTATGATGGTGACTGATTTATTTTTCCCGTATCACTATTCCTATATACGTATGCACACCCAATACATGGAAGTAACATTTTCGACGAGGGAAATTGTTACAAGGGGAATTGCCGTGGAAGGGAAATGTCGTAAGGGGAAATTTGCAGAGGTTATAATTGTCACCAAGGGTAATTGTTGTGGTATCAATAAAATAATACACATTTAAAAAATCTTGCATACTTTCCAAGGTAATTTAATTTGCTTTCCGTGAAACATTTTGCATTGTCTATTTTTAGCTCCGTAGTCTATTCTTATGATGCTATTCATGTACATACCTATATATGAAAAGTGCGTAGTACACAACTGAATTATTTCGTACTTTTTCTTTTAGATTTCCGTAAACTTTTACCGTCGAACTCAGCATATAGGTATATGTGCGCTATACGAGAATGCACATACTCGCTGAAAAAAAAATAACAGAGCTATCTGTATAGGTAGAATAAAATAGTAACTTATCGTTAGACAGGAGGGAACGTCTATATAGACGTATTAGTAGTTAGTGAGACTGGAAGAAATGCATTGCACTGCATGTCGGCAATTCTCCAAATTCATATTACTTACTATTCCATCAAATGCTAGTGGGGGAATATACATAACTGGAGGAAAGGGAAAGACATGCTTCGCTATCATTATTCTAACTAACGTTTCTATCCTAATGGGTCTTTTACTGGCTGAGTGGGTGAACACATAAAGGTACCCAGTAGCGGAGCTACCTTTCTTCCAAAACAGAATAGTTTTACTTACATAAGTAATATTATGCTTCTGTATATGGAAGGATAAGGAAAAAGTGCCATGTTTGAGTATACATATGTAAGTAGCATAGGTGGAGTCGCCAGTCAAGTCATGTCGATTCAGCCAAAATAAGGGAAGTCAAAGCAGCTCATGTAGAAAGTCGAAATTCTCTTTACTGTTTTGTCTTTCTTTGTCTTTATTCTTTAGTTAGCGTTGGCGTTGGTTTGCTTCGGCACTAAACTACTACTTTATGTTATATATTTACTATCTTTATACCCTATGCTACTTACTTAGGCAGTTAGCTTTTCCTTTTTCCTATTCTGCATCTACTACTTATTCTACATCTTTAGCCTTGTACATAAAATGTAGTTTAGAATAGCTACAACTACTAATAGGAATACGTAAATATACTATGCAATGTCCTAGTCCCATGTATTTATGTAATGTCACGGAGGAACGAAGGAGTAAGGGAAGGCAAAAGTAAAGGCAAAGCAGTCAGAAGGAACTATTATTTGACAATTTCTCAAGCGTGCTGAAAAAACCACATTGTGCTTTCTGCACTCTGCCCCTGACTATTTCACATTTCCCTGTAGTTAATGTATGCATGCGATTTTCAAGGAACGAACGTTAGCGTTACATCTTTTGTAGTATTAGAAGATTTTTGGAGACTTTTGGTACTACGGAAGGATTGGATGGAAGGAAGGTAGTTAGCTTTCTTTCTCTCTTTCGTTTTTATTCTGTCGTTCTCTTTGTTCAGAAAATGGTTGCATGTGCATAAATACATGGAAATAGACTAAGGAAATTGGATGTCTATGATGCAAATGCTTGCAGGAATTTTCTGCAACCCGGAGCTATATGTATCTACTAAATATATATACAACTATCTACGCATACCAGATCTTCCTCAGTTTGATATTCTTACAATATCTGAACTCTTATACCCCTAACATTTATTACGTCTTTGCATACATATTTACTGTGTAAATACATAGACATACAGAACCGGTGCTGCTAACCCTTATGCAGTCGAAAAAGAAAGCATCACTACAAACTATAGTTTATATACATAATAGCGTCTTTAAATGAATAGGTAGGTGTACTAGAAGTACCTGTGTATAATGTTATATTGTGTAGGTACCTACTATGTATGTATAATTGTAATGCAGCTTAGATAGTACTAGATAGTATACAAATACTATGGCTATCAATAGGATGACTCTATGCTACTTGGATATGTATAGGATTAGTCAAAAAGGAAGAATATGAGGAGAAAATAGCATTGCTTCTCTGATATATTCAATTCTGTGTGATATGCTTGACTTGACTTGAGCATTAAGTAAAGAAAGGGAAAGCCAGACCAGAGAGAGAACCACATGGAAGAACACTCTTGTCCTCCAGCTTTTTTAACATTATGTGAGAAAAACGCGGCTGCCAAGAACAACTGTCTCCTCCATATAGGCTAGCGACTAGACCTATTACTACTTTCTCTTAACGAAATAACTTAAATGTAATAACCATGTACAAATATATTGGCAGACAGCTACATATGTATGTAGTATGACCAATATGGTATGCCCGTACCCAACAGAATCTACATATTAGTGTAACTGTCCTGTCTCTTCCTCCTGTCTTGTATCATTGTGAGCAATGAGTCGTTCTCAATTAAATAAATAAATAAATATCATATCTGTATTCAGCACTGACATGTGGACACATTATTTTCTTTAATGGCCATCAGATGTTCTTGACAACCTTTGGATTGAAATATGATTTATTTATTTACCCACTATGACAAAATGCACAATAATCCGGAACTCAATTTAAATCAAAGTGTACTTATTCCGCGACACTAGTTTCTTCTATTTTACTCTAATATGTTTCTTATTGATTATATTTACTTAATATAGGGAGTATAATTCCTTTTATTTATACATAGTGTGTTGCATAGGTAAATCGAGTTAATAAAATATTATGTTGGGTTTAAACTGTTTGATTGTTACACGTGTATGTGTGCATTTCAATTTATGATGAACATGGTGTGCACACACAGTGTATAATGGGTTTCCAATGTACATACGTACATGACAGGCGCTCCATTTTCTTATTTGTATAGAAGTTGTGATGCCCTGGCCTTGTCTTGTTGCATGGATACTTTTATGGGTAAATGTATCCAAATATTAATGAGCTCCATTTATATAGTGTAAGTATTTGCTGTGAGACGGTATGGTATCCAGCTATGCAATATATGCTCACTTTATAATGTTTGAGTACTTGTGGCGTACCTTTTTATTTTATATATGATAGTGTTTGTGTGTAAGTAATTATTAGTAGTTACATACTACGTATTTATAGGACCTTTAGGTTAATATATATGAGACTTTATAAAAGAAGGAAATAAGAGGGTGGTGAGTAAAAACGATTGAAAATTTAAATAGAATTTGAGAGCAGTATACAAAGATACCTAAATTGCTGCATTATACACCATCTAATATACACTGACAGAGGGACATTAATATTACATTCGGTAAAATAGAAGAAGGTTAAATTTATACTTTAAGCGTATGTATATTAAGTAAGTATTTACATAGGATATAATATATTGAAGCGAAGTGCTTGGGTATGTTACTGGTAGGTATGGTATTCATAAAGGTGTCACACAAGGCGAGGTTCAACTCAAAGGACTGACCACAAAGTCATTGGACACGTTCTATAGAATGTCTACTATTTGCTCTGCTGGAGCAAATCGGTTGAATAGGCAAGTCTTCAAGTTCACAGGTACAAAGTCGCACTCACATTGCTCCTTTGATGTAGTCGAGGTGGAAATAGTGAAAGTGTCAGACTAGGCGATACCTGCCATGTATTATGTATTTGTTCTCTTCCATTCAAACGACGTGGAAATTCTTTGGAAGAAGAAAAGGGAGCAAGAACCTATTTCAACGTAATTTAATGCAAATTGAAGTCCGATGGAGTTATGTTAGTATTGATTTTGGCTTCACTTGGCTTGGCTTGCCATGCCTTCTCTTGGCTTGGGCTCACTCAGCTTTCCCAGAGTTCAGTTGGCTTCCCAGCTTGCTTGATCGTTGATGTATTCTTTCCTTCTCCTCGTAGAATAAAACTAATAAGCAATGTGACTGAAATGGAATTGCGTCTTTGTTGTGTTACAAAATGAGATGAGAGTAAGAGTGAGTGCAGTGTAGTAGTCAGAACACAACAGAACACAAAGTCTAAATTCAATGGGAGACTCCTATTCTATTTTCTATTATTATTATTACTATTATTAGTATTACGGGCATAAGTAGCACGTCCCGGACGTCCCACTTTACACATAGTAAAGTAATACATACATATACACCTAAACTAACTAAAGAACTATAGAACGGAAAACAATTTATATGGGGATCACTATAATTATATTACCTATTATTATATATACATTTTCACTGAAATGACTAAACAAACATACAGATAGTAGTATCAAGATTGTAATACCATATCAGCCCATTAGAAAACTTGGGCCAATGTGTTCAATGGATAATAATTGAACGCCCATCTACATCCCGTTAGACTTTAATATTCATTTATTTCAAGTCAAATTCTTCGTTTACAATATATTTGCCTCGGATAAAACAACTAATTAGCTAAAACAAACAAACACCATAAATATTTATCCAACATTGGGAGCTGAAGTAGTTATCCATGCCAATTACCAGTTTGTGCGCTCAGAATTACTGGCAATAAATTTCTGTTTCGCTATAGAAATGCCTAATACAGATGTCAATCCGCGATTCTTCGTATCTACAGAATGAAATTATATCCCAATTAAATAAGCGTATTATTTATCGTAATATTAATTGTAAGCAAAATTGTTGTTGTGTTTGGAGGAATAATTTCATCGCTGAAGAGAGGAATGGAAACCTAAGCCAAAACCAAAAAGTTGAGTCCTGGTGTGGTCCGTGTTCTGTTCCTGACTGTACCATAAGCTGTAGCATAAGAGAAAGTAGAGCTAAACAAAGACGGTGACGTATATATACTTATACACAATGCAGTAAGTTATACGAAAGTTGGCTTGGTTTTAATAATATTATCGATTTATTAGTCATTTAGAAGTATGAAATGCAAACTTGGCAGGCGTATCAAATTCATTCAATTTCATTTTCAGTAGCTAGCTTTCTCTTTCTCTCTCTCTTTATATATTAATATCACTATCTGCTTACAAACTTGAATAGACAACTGAACAAAATTGAACTACTAACAATAAATAAAGCAAGGTAGCTTTAGTTGTACTTTATGTGATTCCTTTTGATGCTCCATTCTGTTTTTCTCCTTTACTGTAATATTGTATGTAAACAATACGGTTTGGTTTTCTTTTAGATATTAATTTAGTTTCTATACATACATCTCCAAACTTACTAGATATTTACTTGTGTTATTTACCCATATTTTTACAGTGAAGACGTACAATTTACCTGCCACGTTGTTTTTGTAAATTTAACAGAAGCATTCCAAAAGAAGTCAATTCAAACTGAAACTCAGTCAGACCTGGCCAGAGTAGGGAAAAGAGGCATAATGCATAATAGTAGCAACTAGCAAGTAAAAGTGTGAGAGAGAGTACAACAAAACAACATAACGGGAGTAGAAAGTCAAACAGAAGGAAAGCATGGCGATAGCAGGAGAAAGCGAGAGTGCGACTAAAAGAGAGGAGACGAGAGACTCGCTCGACTTCTATTATGATGATGTGATATTACTATTATTATTATTACAGGAGGAGGACGGAATGGCATGGCATGGCACTCTCTATGTGTTCTATTCTGTGCTTGGATGTGCCATACTGTACTGTAGGCTGTTTTAGTAGGAAAAAGGAGAAGGCACTCGCTAGTCATATCATAGAACTATTACTGCACTACCCTAGAGCGAGGCAAAGACTCAAATGTCGGCCTGCATGGAGTCTCTGCTCAGCTCGAACACAGATTTTATTGTGTGCCACAATAACCTTTGGGGTTATGACCAGATTTATAAAGAAAGGCCAATATAACGCCTGTCGGGAATGTAATAAAAATCCATCCTGTCTATGTGTGTTATGTAATGCAGCTAATAATGTGCACTGTATGTGTGTCTGTGTCCTCTCTCTTTGCACACATACACTACACTTACACTTACACATGCGAACACAAACACTACACTTTCTCCTATGCTACACTCATATCCTCACATCACATCACATCACAGTATGGGTGTGTTATTAACAGTTACACACTTTCTCTCATCCCCAACAAAGCTTAACATACCTAACATAGATGCCTATGAATATTAGGACATTCCCTTGTCTCCCATGTATAGGTACTTTCCTTAACTCACACCATACCACACACCAAGCTCACTCTCACAGCACAGCACACCACAAAAGCTTTACAATCTTTCATTTCACACACAAAACCCTCAAAATGTGTAGGTAGTCGTCAGTCGTATATAGCAACTCTAGGTCGTTTAGTTCTCGTCCCATAATGTATAGGTATACTGTACACACTGTAATAAATACGAAAGAATGAATAGGTATTCACTATTTTCAGTGTTCTCTCTTTACTACTTACAAAAACACAATAGCAACGCGATGGCATGAAAAGTGTACGTTGTGGTTAAGGTATGGCACGCTATGGTATCTCATGTCTCCGTGCGTCGTTTGTGTACTTTTCTCCCTCACATCGCGGTATTAAATTCGATGGCAATAGAAGCGGACTTAATTTCCGCCCAAAATCAACTCCAATGTACATATTATACTTGGCTACGACTATTTCTTTCCCTCTACACTCTACACTATATTAGCATTAGTACCTACTACCTACTACCTACATAGACATACAAGGATATAACATAGCCCACTATACGACTTTTGTTACATCGCATCCACGAAAATCCCCGGATTCAAAAATGTTTCCTAAAAACATGTCTCTTTAGATTTCGTTACTTACACACGCACACAAAGCAATGCAATAAGGATGGAAAAGGATCTGCTAGGGATGTACGTACTTATTTACTTACTTGCTTACGTTGTTCATGTAACTCCTGCTGCTATATTGTATGTAGTTACCTAAGTATATTGTATCTAGTCATATTCTGGCACACTAACAATAAGTATTGTATACCAAACCGAAGTAAGTTAGAATTTTTGACTCTTTATAAAGCAACCTGGAGAAAATAAGAAAATACATATAGGTAGGTAGGTAGTGTAAGTAGAGGTGTGTTCACAACTAAGATAATTAGAATTGTTACATAGGTAAGTAGTAGGTAGATGGCTTGCTATGTAAGGATTATCCATATACAATGTATAGCATACCGTGCAAGTATTCACATGTCACTTTAAGCTTAAACAATTTAGCCACACGAAGGAAAGTTGTTATTCGAGTCTAAACCAATAACAGAAAATGTATTTAGCTTAGTGTGATTTGACTTGCCTGTATGCAGTTTATACATACATATACGAGTCTACTTGTACTAGGTTACTAGTTACATATATATATTGAGTATGCAGAGCGGTAAGTAGGTATATTTGCACTATATTCCTATCTGCACTAGTAATGTACTTGTGGTACAGTTTAAGTAAGTAGTGGCCAAGTGTAATAATAATAGAACATACGTAGTAGTTGTACCTATGTAGTAGAATGGAAGCTGTAATTTTCGGTTAGGTAATCCTATACCGGATTTACTCTGTTGTGTGTATGTTAGTTATGTTCTGTTCTGTATTGTAGTTATTGTACACGAGCGTAGAACCAAGCAAACCAAGGAACTGAGCTACTAATACAATCCGCGGAATAAGTAAGTTTGTGAGTTCTTCTAATGCATACTAGTGCTGTTAGAGTCGAAAGTAGTACTCTTATTGTTAGTTGTACATAGTAAAGTAATGTAAAATGCTAAAGTAAATGAAAATGAAAATAAGAGGAGGACGAGGAGGACAAAGCTATAAGATAGTGGCTAAAGCGACTAAAGCGAAATGGAATATTATTATTGGAATGACTTGGGAATTCTCATTTCATCGCGAACAAAAGGACGGAAATTGGTCTCTCTAAAATATGTCATGTTAGTTGGATAGAGAAAGTCGAAATTCACCTCGCTGGCTCTACTACGGAATTTCTACTTTCCTTTCCCTTGGCTTTCCCTTGGCTTGGGTGGCTTTTCCTGAGTCTTGCACTAATCTTAAGATTGCAACTTCCTTTAGCTTTGAATGGAATCCTTTGTTGCTCCCGTTCCTTCCTCCGTTTCGTAGTTTCCCACTACTCTACTTTAGTCTACTCAGAGAGCAACCGATGCGATGTGCATTCTTCTTCCTTTCCTAAAAACTAAACTTCTCTATGGATCTACTTTATTCTGATAAATACTTAACTAGATTCCTATACATACCTACATCCTGATGCTATACATAGATACATAGATAGATAGACTGAGCTGAGTGACTCAACTTCAGCTGAACATTGAACATACTGTCTTCCTCGGTATGGCATGGCATCGCTTGGCTTCGTTCCTCTCCTCTGGTTTGGTCTACCATTGTCTTAGCCTAACCATTTCGTCTCCCACATTCCAAACTTAGTCAACCTTGCTCCGTATATTAAAAGATATGTCACTTCCTATTTGCTATACACTCCAAGGAGACCCGAAAAACTTGAAATGGAATATCTACACAGATATTCCCTATTGTATTGTAAGTATTTAGGGAGACAGAGCGGCAGATCTATCTTTCTGGGGAACCCTGTTACTTGCCATATCTGCCAAAACTACTACAGTCAACTTTCCCTTCATATTATACTCATGTACCAATATATTTAATATATGAACTGTCTATTTTAATACCACTACTGTCTTTACTGACTCACTGACTTATGCTTTCTTTTCCTAGTTAATAATTTAACTATTCTCCCGTCTTCTCCTTACTTCCTTACTGGGGAAGAACAAAGGTTAATTGAATCCGGTAACGAAAATCCCTTCCCCAAATCCTGGTTTATTTCTTCCTTATTATGCATAGGTACTTTAAACCCTCCAACTTCTGATTAGACATATCCATATTTAAATACCTAACTGATAAAGCATTAAATAAATATTCTTAAAACATATTTATTGCACTAGGCCATAAAATGTGGGAAATTGTAAACATTTTCTAATCACAATTCCATTGAAATTTAGTCTCCCTTTTAAGCAAAAAGAGAAATAAATTATATTCTTTGTCGGTTTATTTCCCATTTCCTATTAGGTATGTTCGCCTCCGTTCTTGGCATGCTAACTTGATGTCTCTAGAGCCTCCGTAGAAAGTAGAAACAGGGGCAAAGAAAGTAAAGGAATATGACAGGCGGCATGCGGAACTTTAGTTAGGCTTGCATGGATGTCGTGCCCTGTTCTATCAAATTGACAAAAATGTAGGTAGGCGCCTTCTCTTATTTACCGAAGGGAAGGAAAGTTATAAAAGCAAAAATAGCAAACACAAAACAAAATTATAACACGCAATTGACGTATAGGATGAAAGAAATATACGGGATAGCTATACTATAGCTACTATAATAAATAATAATATTCTGTATACTGTTTCGAATACCACTTGGAATCTAATTTGGTATCAATTGTATTAAAGATATCAATTTTAGCTTTTTATTGACATGAAGGGTTAAGATAGTAAACTTGCCAAGATTTATTTTCGTCGAGCCATACGCTTTTTAGACACGATGGGATACGATAGTTGTAATTTGATAAGTAAGACAAGCGTATATTCCAGAAACAAAGTTAAATGTAAATAAATTGAGTTTATGCAATGTTCCATAACTGGTTGCTCTAATTTCTCTTCATAAAAAGATGGCATACATGCAATTTGCAATATATTCCAATGGAAATAATCTCCAATTATGTTAAGCTCATTTCTGCAGAAGAAACTACAAACCGTGGAATGTTCGTTCATGTTCAAGATAATTTTTATTCTTGTGCATGTAAGGCGACGAGATAAGACATAAAGCAGCTTATTTCTCCCTATCCGAAAAGCAATAGGAGATGATTAAAGTTTCTGTATTACTGCTATTAGTTCCTAACTGTAGTTTTTGGACCTTCCTTCTTAATTAAAGAAAGCTGGTGGAAGATATAAAAACTTATAATCTCTGTTTAGATTACATTATCTTGCAGAAATTATCTCTAACTGACTCTTTCAACCTTATTAATGGGGCTAAATACTGTTCTGCGCTCACTTCTTCCAGTTCTAATAGTAATTTTCAACAGTATTTATTTCTTTTCCTTCTAAACTTTCTACAATATATCTGGATTCTTGGAAGAATTATATTCTCTGCTGTTTTTTCATTATAATACTTATGAGTTACATTATATAATATCCAGTTCCCCGTGTAGATAATTTAGAATGGACATGAAAATAATTAAAATGAGGATTAATATCTGTGTTTTCTTTCTTCTAGTTTTATCTAATGCACCGCAGATAAAATATTAGCGCACTGCACTGCACTGCGTAAATGTAGAATGTTACTACAGAGTAGGATGTAATTATAGACATAAATTATTTGTTATTAGGATAAACCTACTTTATCTTGTGCATGAATGAAGTTTTTTCATAGATGAAACTATGAAACTTCGCGTTGCCCTAATCTTTAACCCATTGTCGAGGAACTATAAAGGGAAAGGGCACAGTTTAGCTCTCGTTTGACTTAGTCGCCTGGTTGTAATATCTGTAAAACAGATTCTGTACTAATTTATACGATATTCCGTACCTAACTTAAATTTTGAAAAACACACGAGTTTTTATATATTATAATAATAATATGTGTTTCCTTTTTTTCATGTGCGCCTTCTTTGACGACTTGGAAATGCAGAGTATTTACAATGCAATGGGTGAAGCCCTTTACCGGAACGGAAATCTCACTGAAGCGGAGGATTGGTTTTTGAAAGCCTTGAAGGCAAAACCTGATCATATTCCAGCACATCTTACCTATGGAAAAATGCTGTCAAGAAACGTAAGCCAATTTTCCCCTTCTCCTTCCATTTATGTAAATTCACTGCTCACGCTCACGCTTCTTCAATAGATGTGACCAATTTAACCTTTGATGTGAAATATTTATGTTAATGGTGGAATATGTCAAAATTTAATAATATAAAATAAATTACGAATTTAGTTCATGACAAATAATATGTTACACTATTGTTGTACTTTAATTATATTTACTGTTCATTTCTACAGAGAACAAGAATTGCTGAAGCTGAAATATGGTTCAAAAAGGCAAGACGAATCGCACCTGATGATTCATCTGTGTATTTCCATTATGGTAAGTACCAATTATTTACTAGCGTACGAAAAGGATTTGATTTTATAAACTGTGATTGGTTGCGAATATTTTTCGAAATGTTGTACATATTTACTGTTTTTCTATTTTAGGGCAATTTTTAGCATTTGAGGGACGACATGTGGAAGCTGCTGAAACTTATCTATCAGCAGCGAGGCTAGCACCAACAGACTATGACATAATAGTTGGGACTGCCAATGCCCTAAGGAATTCTGGAGAGAATGTTCAGTCAGAAGAATTTTATGAAAGAGCTGTTGCTCTTCGACCAAAGGTTAGTTCTCTATCTATTCTCTTCCTCAAACTCTACTTTTAGGTTACCTATATTACTGCACGTGATATAGCATTTTGATTGCCCTTCTAACGTATCTGAACAGTTGCTATCCCTCGAATCAAATGTATTCTATGATTTATCGACAGTGAGTTTTGGTTGAGAAAGTTTTGACGTGGATGTAGAGATATGGAAACAGTTATTGTATTTTAGATGTCGATTTCATTATAGAAAATTGTTACATATCAACTTTCATAGCTTTTGATAACTAACTATATAGGACATTATCTACTTTTTATTACTCAACAAGAGACATTACAATAGGCGTTGGATGACAAATGCTAGTGATCCGACTAAATGCAAAGTATAATCATTCAATAAGCTTATCTCACAGTGTTAATAATACGGAGTTCATGTTTTTGTATTCAGTTTGAGATATGAACCAATAAGTCAAAAATTTAAGCATAGCTATTGCAAACTTAAAATTTTTAAACACAAAGCACATACTTACGTGTATACATACATACTCTGATACTGTAATAGTAGTAATAATAGAAGGTATTGCTAAATATCGTCGTTTATATATCAGAAAACTCCAAATCATATTTTTTTTGTATCAAAAAAGCCCAAGTGAAGTAATGATTTGTGTTGGTGTAGTAGCCTTTATTGGATATACCAGTAGGTAGAAAAAGAAGTGTTGGTGTTATTAATCATCATTTTGGTTGTAAATCGAGTTGAGACTGAGATGCGTACTAATATACATGTGAGCGGTAGAAATGGTAATAAGGCATTACCGGTAACGCCTAGGCAATAACGGTAATGTTGCCGAAACAGCAATTTTTGGATCAAAATGTTCATAAGACATTTTTTAGTAATTATTGAATTTACCAGTTTTATTAAGCAGTTAAAGGAGAATCAGAAAAGTGTTACCTCAACTCTGTGCTATTGAAAATGATCATTTTACAACCAGATGAATTTAAAATTTTAAAGCACTGTAGACATCGTCATTACTATGTACCGCCAGGTATATTATGGGAATGCCAATGACGTCTGTCAGGAAGTAAGTAAGGAGTTACACGCTCTAACTTTCGAACGCGTCAACTTTTTTGAATTCTGTTTTCAGAATTCGAAATAGGAGGTCAAAAGTACCTTGGTATGTAAAAGTGAACCAAATGGGCCACACCCTCATTGAGTTCTGGCCACACCCACTTTTTTAAATACAAACTATGGCAAGTGGGGTGTCGTTTTAAAGGTGTTGTCACAAGGAATCCAAATATGAATCTCAATTTATCCCATACATGGGGCACTATGAGATTTTGGGTTTTATGTCCTCTGGCGGTACATGGGCACACCCGATTGGTTCGGTTTATTCATAGTTGAAGTGACACTACCTAATATTACTGTTATTGTCTACTCACTACGGTGTTTTTACCGGTAACATATATATGTAATGCTAAATAAGTAAGCTACGCTTTTACTCCGCATAGCAAAAAGGCTACTCAAAATATGTAGTAGTAAAATGGAGAGGGGAGTTTTAGATAGTTGAGTTTAAGTAGCTTTATAAGAATGTTTGATAAATAGCTGCCAAAATAAACGTGCATTACTTTATTTTGTGTATTAGGATGCTCGAGCACACATGAATCTGGGAGCAATTTACCACGTGAATAAAAAGTACCTAGCTGCAGAGCAGAGTTACCTGATGGCCCTAAGTTTGAAACCAAACGATGATGTGACTGAGATGAATCTGAAGAAATTACGGCAATTGCTAAACCGCGGCGGTGAATCTGGTCCAATGTGTTCCAACAATAGGGATGATCCCCACATAGTCGACCAGTAGAGGAGAGAGTGAAAAGCATCTTCTTCGGCTGGATTCCTCTCCATTGTATTACCTATCTATCTATCTATCACATCAAAATCAAAATCCACATCCAACCAGGACTACACGACAAACAACACTCCAATATAATAATATTCTATATAATATTTCACCAGTCAGCCTAACATAACATCCAAATTTACGTCTCATAAAAGGGCTCCAGACAGAACCCAAAGGTATGCCGAAGATCTTACCTTCTTTTTTCTACTTACAGTTACGGTACTTACCTATAAAGATAACAACTAAGAACAGAATGTGGGTAACGTAGCACACAAAACAAAGTCAACTCTAAAGAACAGCTAACAATGTGGACTCCACTACTAGAATCACTATCTCTCTCATCTCCGCTCTGTATCTACATTAAAGCTACACACTACAATAGAACATGCAAGGAAGTGCAGCCCTACTTTCTCCGTGTCTACAGATACTTCCTCCAGCATCTACTCAACCTACATTAAGACAAGCATTCTAAACGTAGCTCCCCATCTACTGCAAAATAGATACTACTTTCCCCAACACAACCAACTAACCTTGTCTTCCTTAATATGACATACATACAAAATAGAATACCTTAGTTCCCTGGTTTGGTTTGACTATGTAAGTAAGGCAACAACTTGCAATGCACCTTCCTTAGTTAAGTATCTATATAGCCGATCTGCCTAGGTAATGCCAAACCATGGCAGGTTACGGAACTTCGGCTTTCAGTTAGCAATCTGATGTCTGAGTCTGAACTGAAGATATGGTATGTGGTTTAGTTTGGTTGGGTTCCTCTTCTGGTTCTGGTCTCGTCTGGTGGTCTGCTCTGCTCTATTCCATGGTAAGCTTAACTTTCCTCTATTTCTGTCTCTGTCTCCCCCAATTCCTCCACTCGACTTGCTTTGCTATGCATTCTTAGGTAGTATATATGGTATGGAATGGCGGAATACAGATAAAATAATAATAATATTCCTATGAGTACTACAGATATGTATTGCTATCTGTATCTCTCTGTATTACATATTATTGTATTATATATTTACTAGGTAGTTATATAAATGCATTATGTACTAGTAGCTACTTACTTTAGGTTAGTTTACTATGTTAGCTAGGCATAATACAATAGTATAATAAAATATTATACGACGGGAGCATAACGTAGTGTTGGCTCTGTGTCTTGTCGTGTAGTGTACTGTAGTACTCCAATACACTTCACTGCACTGTGTTTCATGTCAAGTCATAGCAAAGCAAGTCAAGTCAAACTGAGTCAAGCCTCAGGAAAAAATCGAATCCATCCATCCATCCATACTAGGAAGAATTGATCTCTAAGGGAGACGAACCGAAAGAAAGACGACGAATACGAAGATGCCAAAGTTAAGAAGAAGAGTAGTAGAGTACAGCGTACTATCCCAGTGTACTGTACTTACAAAAGTAAGTAAGTAAAAGAAATGGAAAATAAGAGTCCACTTGCTATAAGAGACATACTTCTATACTATGACTTGAATGTACAGAATACAGTACACATGAAGTACGGAGAAAGAGAAAGCATTCCATATAAGTAAATAGGTACCTAGGAAAGGTAGTAAGTAGGTGTAAGTATCTATGTTGTATGGGTATGGATGTTCGGAGGAAAGGAGCTACATTCTACAATAGAGATCCAAACAGAGCAAACCAAAGGGAAGGGAAGCCAAAACAGTTGGCATTTCTTCCTTACTACTTTACTTCTTGTCCTTATCCATTTACTTACCTTACTCACCTAAAGAATTCTTCTATGACTATTCCTGTGGAGTTTTAAAACAACCCTTCTACTGAATTTTATTGATGTGTACAGCCTAAGCCGAACACATACATAGTACAGATATTTCTTGTTTCGTCCTATTGTGACTTTTTAGAGTTATACTATGTTGCTATCATACTTCATTCTGTTGCATAGTACCTATAGGACTTCTATCTACATAGCCATACAGTAGCTATAGATTTTGTTTAGAGCAGGAGATCCCAAGAAAGTAAAGTAAGTACATGAGTTGACTTCGACAAAACTTTCTCCAGTAGTACTTACAGACATACACTACCGTGGAAGATAGTAAACGTCCATTCCAGTCCAGTGGCGAAGATATGCCTATGTCCGTATCTATTTACTATATCATACCATCAGGAGTATCCACCTACTACTACTGGGTACTGTTTACTACATACATAGTATTTTCAAGTAAGGTTCGTTCACAACTGAAGTCCTTCTATCTGTAGTTGGGGAAATTGCAGTTGAACAAAACAGCTCCTCTCTACTTCTACTTCTTGTTCAATATAGTTGTACTTTTAGTTAAACTCTAGTCAACTCAAGTTAAGTCAAAGTCAAGTCTGTCTCCTTTCCATTCCACTCCGTCGAAGTCTAGTCTATAAAGGTATGTATGCATCTTCCTTTGGTTAACTTCCCTTTCCTCATTTTTTCATTGTCAAATGCAGTGACATGTTTAAGCTGAGCTTTTCCATCTGTGAGTGGATCCAAATTCCAAGTCGCTTAGCTACTGAATCATTCCTTCTTACGTTAACGTTAGTCATCTAACTATGGCTTAGCTCTACTAACATCTCTATGCGATTCCAAACTAGTTATACCTACTGCTTGCAATGCAATCTCTATAATATATATCTACTCAATAACTAGGCCAGCAGCTATAGCCATGCAGATAGGATGAAGTACGTGGAAGATATACATAGAATATTATTCCAGAATAAGACACCCATTTATCAGAAATAAAGAAGAAATTCTTATCATGAGACAAGGGAAACTGACTTTAATGTTAATACAAGGGTGTAGAGATATTGGTACACATGATTCTGTACAATGGACACGCGTGTCCAAGTGTAAAGTCTATATACATTCCATGGAGTCCAGTCAATGGTAAATGGTAATCAACCATTTAAACATTTTCGTAATGTGTCGTAAAATAAATGTTGTGGGATTTCGAAATTGTTTGAGAAACTATGAAATATTAAATGAGACTAATACTATCTTGGGAAATGCTATTCTGTATTCTAACCCCTTCAGCAAAATTAACTTTACTTACGAATAGAAATACATACATACTAAGTTGCAAGGAAAAATTATCCACCCGCAAACAGATATATATTAGACGAAGGAATGCAAAATGAATTTAAAATGTTTAGACAAAATTGGCAGGTTCTCTTATAATTTTATGTATATTTTAAACACTTGTAAGTAGTTTATTAAAAGCTTTTATCAATTACATTAAACAATTAATTTTTTAGGCAAAATTTAATATGTACACATTATTGTTTATGATATCAACTTAAATCAAAAATTAATTTGAGTGGATTAAAAAAGAGAAATCCAAAAAATGCTTCTAATAAGCTCTTGGTGTTATTATAGTATATATAAATTACTGTAATAAAGGTTACGTGTGAGTATGAAATGAAGTATGTACTTTAATGTTGTGTAGACAGTAGCTGACATTGACATTAAAAAAGTAGCAAAATAGTAATTAGTACATACTCAATTTGTCCCTGTGTATGTATTGTACTGCACTCTAGCATATCCTTCCTCATTTCTTTAGGAGATGATAATAATTTCAGATGAAATTGACGAGACTACATATAAAAATAGTCAGAATAATATATTATGCATTTCTTTGAGATTCTACACGAAATATTAGTCAAGCCAAGTCATCTAACATTTTTTATCTACTTATAATATAGTAAATACCACATTATGCAGAAAAAACAATAGAATTATCTTGTACTAGTGTAGCATAAGTACAGTAACGAAGAACAATGAAAGGAAATTAAATTTCGTAGCATCAATTCAATTGAATAGCATTGTAGCTTGAAATTCCTCTATGTAGTCAGTTAAAACACTATATGCGTACATACATAAAATATCCCCCATATACACAAAATAGAATTTATACATATTGGCATAATACCACATACGAGTACTGATAAAAAGAGAAAGTACAGCAAGAGAAACCAAAAAACGAATTGATATGTACTTATTACAATATATTAATTAAATATAAATGCTACATAAACTAAACTAATCCAGAACTACGTAATTCATATAAAATAATTTATCTAATCTACTTATCTATTTATCTGTCTATCTACTTATATACTTATTATGTACATTATGTAGCCTTGTAGTAGTATAGCGGTGCAACTGAACAAATACAGATATCTATTGACATACCTAACAATAATTAACCAATATAAAGATTCACAAATATATAAAATATATACATACATGTATATTACAGTATCTCTACTAATCGTCTAATCTTAAGCGTGAAAATATATTAGAATGTGAATATTATACAAAAATGAATTTTGTGCTATTTCCCAGCTGTACATATATCTACGTAAATAGCAACAATAGAATTAGGTACTTACCCAAGTCTATTTACTTCTATACATACAAATAAATAGTGCAACACTTTTAGTATCACTTGGTTATTTTCTGCTACAAAGCAAAATCTAAGAAAGGTAAACTATTTTCGTTTCCTCTACACTTACCTTAAGTCTTAACCGTAGTAAATATAATTGTATAATTATATGTAGAAATTTTAATTATCATAACAGTGTACAAGGAAGGCAAACCAAGAATTTTACAGTTCTAAATTCAAGGTACAAACATCAATCCAGTTTGAATGAACAACAGAAAACTACTTAAATACTAATTCATACCATCGTACAACTAGATATATGAATGTAGTATTTAAGATAAATATAATATTTAAGTATAATTATATGAATATAGTTCTACTTGGGTAAAAATGGATAATTATATATATAAAATCAGTTTTCCTTCAATGTCTTTAAAGGACAAGAATTTTTGAGAGAAAGTTGAAATATTTGTACCTAGGAATTTTATTGTAAGCGCTTTAAGTTCGTAGTGTGCAATTTTGGTTTATTTTCTATGGAATTATTCGCATTTTTTAAAATAAACTGTGTAATAATCAGTGTGTATGGATATAAGTCACTCCTCCATGGTGTCACTATTGTGTTTTCGTTAGAATTGTTATCTGTAATGAAATATTAAGTAGTTCATTTGCTTTAGTGGATATTATATGGTGCAATTAATTAATATTGAAGTAATATATATTATGGATGAAATGTGTAGATGTTTAAAGTATTTGCTGGAGTACATTATATATTTAATAATTGTATTGATTGAGGGTAAGCGTACAGGTGTCTTGATGCTATAATGCAACAGCGTTCAAACACATGAAAATATTGGTTTCCATCACATGCATAATAAAGACGGATGTTGAATGTTAAAAATTGTTGTTAATTAACAAAAATCTACATGTATCTGTAACAAAATATAAAAAGTATTGTTATATGTATGTAAATTGTACTGTGCAAAGTGCTTGATAGATATTTATACTACACTTAAACGTAATAAATAGTAGACTACATATTAATATATGTACATAGTTGCTTCATGTATAGCTCCAGATACGTATATTGAATATTGACTACACATATTATAACTACATTAATTAATAACTGAGTTCTGAACTCATGCCATACCTGATTAATGGAATGCTACGCATCAATAATAAGTATTGTAGACAGCAATATAAGGTTTATTTATAATACAATACAATTAATTACATAATATGACATGACATGATGTACATGGGAAGTAAGTAAATAAACAAAAATATATATTAATAGCTATGATTATATATTAATAGCTACCATTAAAGGGTGGAATAACTAGTAAGTTGGAGGGAAAGTGAAAATACATTTTGGGATTGTACTAATGGTCTTGCCCTGTCTAGAAAGACAGTATCTGCACATTATGTTGAAAATTATTGTATCGTACCAGTTTTAGTATCTCGCATTCTAAAATCTTTTCGTAGTGTATGTATTTAGTATAGTAAATATAATATGCGATGTAAGCAATATGTACTGTTATATTGTCTAAATGTACCTCTCTCACGTGTCTATGTATATATCGAAATAAAAAAGCAATCGGTTTTTCTCAAATTATCCCCTTGATATCCGACAAAATTACTAATTATTGTCAATAGCATCTACCTTATGGGAGCATTATAAAACACAGCATTCAATTTTCTTATCTTCCCCTTGAATAGCAACATTTTGTTCATAACAACATATTTTCTGTTTATTTGCCACATAATTCCTAAAATAAATAAAGGATATCGTAAAAATTCTTGTGCAGAAAATATTCACTCATGTGGAATTAGTTGATGAAACAGAATGTAGAATATTTGTTATATTAGTCTTGCCGGAGATAATTGGTGAAAAGCTCGTGAACTACTTAGCTAAAATTTAGTGAATAAATGTACTTGGTATATTTAAATATGAATTAGTGAAATAGTATTGTATGTACCTATATATGTATTCTATGTATTACTACATTGAATAATACTGCAACAATTATATTATAAAATGCTATAGTGTGTACTGTGTCGTAAGTGAGACCAGAAAATTAAAGTGTATAAAAATACTATCTCTGTATGTAATCTGTAATCTACGATGTAATATTGTATTATTGTATCTATCCTCTTTCTCTCTAGTGTCCACTATATTGTATCTTTTGGTTTAGTCGTTTCTCTCCGGAGTCTCCTAAACCATAAGAAGCAAGCATCAGTAAAACTAATATTTTCTGAATGTCTTCACATTCAAAATTTTTTGACAACCGTCTTATTTTATTTACTTGTGTTGCATCAATTTTCGTACTAACATTTCTCATTGCATTGCACCTTGCTCACATTACTATTTACTGCATACTATTATGGCATGTAAATCGAAATACCATTGATACATTCACATCATTCTGCATGTTTGCTAACATATTTTATATGCATTTTAGTATTTTATAGATGGTGATTCAAATGACCCCCATATTTTACAAGTACACACTCCCTAGCCAACACAGTGCTATGAGAATAACGGTATAAACCATTCTTTGCCTACTTATACATATATATGTTGCGACCTCATTACTTCATCGTATTAAACAGCCATAATAAAATTGAGTTATAGAAGGCAATTGCATAGCATAATATGTATTACTCTAACAGTCAATGCACATATAACAGAATTGAATTAGTTTTCGAAACTCCTACTTAACCCTTTATAAAAGATTCATTTGTGAAAAAATATTAAATGACCATTGTATTGTTTTCATTGATTAGGAACACAACTTGTTTGCTCTTTGTATATACACATGCTCAAGATTTATTACAGCCAGTTGTTCTAACACGCCTACTGTGATACAGTGACAAAGAAAACTTTTATGGAAAGGTAAACTCTAACTGGAGCATCAATTAGCGAAATTACACATTGCTGTTATTCTCGTGTCGCCCACACCCTCATTACATCCAGCAAAAACAAAAGTACAATTAGCGCAATAAACATATTTATTTACATATATACAGAAATACTATATTTAGTGTGGGGATACACCTAGAATTAAGCTAGTACCAGTTGCCATATCTGGACGATGCGGAACGGTTAATATACTTACATTTGCATTCACATGTCTCGTACAAACGACTTTCCGTCATTGCAACCCACTACTTCAGAAGAAAAAGTAAGTAAAAAGAAGGGATTATTATCTCCTAAAGCCTACCCAGACGAAGGTAAAATGTCACACATGGATAATAGCGGAGAAAGCTGAGACAGATTAATATTTTCTATATACAGGGTGCAACATAATAATTATGATTATGCATAGGTACGTTTAAAGAACCCAATTAAATTTGCTTCTGAGAAATATTCAGGTATTAGTGGAAATTACATAATTATGATAAAAAAGTGCAACGCATTTTATAAATATTTTACCAGAAAATAATGTAAAAGTGTTTGATAGGGGTTGTTAACAGCATGAACCTGAATACAGTAAGCAGTCTGTCATTATTTTCAGCCGGTAAGTTGCTCGGCCTGCAAGCTCTCACAGTCTGTAAGTATCGGTCACCACATATTGCCTACCTTCTAATATCCGGCAAGAAAATTAAAATATAATTCACCCGAAGTATATAATGAAACCCACCATGTACAAAAAAATCACATCCTGCTTGCCGCCGAAATAGGATATTAGCATATAGGCGGAAAATCTTCACATCTTGAAAAACAAAAGAAGTAATGTATAAATTCGATACTTTGATGTTATATGTCTACTATCTCTAATTAAAAGCTGCCAACCTTTCATCCCACACCCCACTATCTTTATGTATTACTACAACAAAGATCCAGAAACTTAAAATTAATTAGCTAAGAATTCACCTTTGAAAGCATAATTCATGGAAATGCGCATTGCAGGAAACTTTGTAACTTTTATTAATTATGTAGACTTATCATAAAGTTGCTGGCCATAAACCCACATCATCACTTATTTACACACATATATCTATGCATTAAAAGCTGTGTTGTTCCATTAGCAGCATTGCGCATTGTGCTATTTATATTCATCGTACGATACGAAAGTTTGAAAGCAATGAGAATACATCATTTAAAGAACCTATGAATATGCAAATTTGTTAAACACTTTTGATATATTTAGGTATTTTTCAACAGACACATGTATATCAATTTTAATTTAAGTAGCTTGAAGTTGGAACACAGTTACCGGACTTGCCAATTTTCTGCGTAGCAGTATGTGACAGCAGCTCCAAGCTTTCAAATAATTACGTCATTACCATTATATCAATTTTAATTAGTTTTAATCTAGCTTAAGTTTGAAATTGCTTTTGCAATATGCAACTACCATAATAACTTCAGCACCGTGTTCCCAATTTTCCCGAGCATTTTAACTTCAATCACGGATGACGAATATTTAAGAAATAACTACATAATATATTAAGTACGATTTTAAGTTTAACAATCTTACTCAAACTATGGCATAGTAGAATCAAATGTGATATACCTTTTTTACATCGCATCTGTATAACAGTGATCTCTACTAAATTGTTTTAGGATTCGTAAGCTTGTTTCAAAGAAGGGTATTAAAGCAGCAGGTTTGAATTTATTTGTTAAGTTATAGCGTGGAAGCTATATCTGTAAAAGAACAAAAGTGAAAGTAAATGAGGATGTACTATGTTGGCAAAGATGAAAATTGAGAGCAGAAGTAAATGGATCTCGTCACAAAGGATAGTTTAGGTTGCTGCACTTGTGATCTCTGACACTGACTCTTGTTAGTCAGTTCCGTCCAGTGAAACGAAACAGACATAACATAGCATAAGCAAAGCTCCTCTCCTGCCATACACACAAAACGTAGACAAACGAAGCGAAAGCGAAGTCATGCTAACTAAGTAAGTAAGTAAGCAGTATATTTCCCTATATTCTATTATGCAGTTTAGATATAAGTGTCCGCGATACCTGCCACCACCCGTCCGTCACACACTACAATATTTCTGTTTGCGAATTTCCACATGTCTCATATCTGCTTGCACTTTTTTTTTAGAAAATCACATACCATGATCTAAAAATAGCACATTGTTACCTGCTATATTATATCTGAAAAGATCAAACCATCCTACACGTTAAAAGACAGAGAAATGTGACATGGCAAATATTCGGAAAGTTTCGAACCGACACTCCTATAGAAAAAGATGGCATTTTTGGCATTTTCAGATATATTGATGAAAATTTGTAATTTGTAATTGGTTTTATTTTACATGCCAAAAGATACATTTGCCAGAACAATGAAAATCTCATTATCGATTAATAATTTTATGTTAAATCCAGCTGTAAAATAAATCAAATAGGGAAACCTAAAAAGAAAGTTGCTAATTTAAGCTAGAGGTGGCTACATCATTGCTTAATATCAGAATTCGTTTTGTAATAAATCATAATAGGAAAAAGTGAAAAGTGAAATATCATGCTTAAACAGCTGGTATTATTTGACTGGTGGTAGTTTAGGACTCTGGCATATATAATATGAAGCCAGGAGCGTACTTTTAGCAGAAGGGAACTGCCACTACAACCGCCATAGCAGCCACAACAAACTTTTGTTATTCCTCCAATGCGTACATAAATGGGATAGAAGAAAGACAGACAACTGTGTTCAGTTTAGTTGAGTTCAGTGTGTTGTGTACTTATAGAATCTGACATGTTTTGGCTTTTGGTTCAGTAGGCCTTGAAGTTGATGTTGACTGGAAAGTTGGGTTGCTGTGCTGGCTGGAGTTTTATTGGTAGTCTCTCTATCTCTCCTGTCTTGTCTGTCAGTCTGTCTATCTTGTCGCCGGAATTGTTTTACCATCCTGTCGTGCAATTGACTAATTAGGACCCTCTTGTTTTCCCTTCACTAGTCTCTTGTTCCTGTCGCTCTTATCTTTACTAAACTCAGCTATCCTCTTCCTCTGCGGACCTACAACCTAGAGTCAGTACATTACGTTATGTTATATTTCAGTCCATCCAAACTAAACTTCCTGCATGACAATGAGTCAACCCAAGTAGCTAACTAACTAAGCAAATACATTTACTAATCAATTCCCTCCAATTGGCCTACGGACAACCCGCATTCGGACAATGCTCTAAAAGTAAGAGGCTCTTATGTAAGCGCTGCAAGTCTCTATCTTTTATAAATAGTACATACCTACTTACTATTTGGTCTTATCAACCATGCAGGTTACCTATTTGAAAAATATTCCAGTTCAGCATACCAAGTACAAACTACTGTTTACTCTTTTGTAAGTACAATGGTGGTCACAACTTTACGTTCATCACATTTTCACAATGCATAAATGTCTCTCGTTTCCCTATATTATGTAGCAAATATTGTTATTACTATTATTATTGTATGACATGAGTATAGTGTTTAAGTATCTATGTAGAACAATATTTGGGTAAGTATATAATGCAATAGCGTATATCTGTTGTATTGTGAGTGGTGAACAAGGGAAACGGAGCAGCACTGTGTAGTGAAGTTTTCAGTTCGGCAAACAGTAAAATATTCCCATAATTAAATAATAGGTTATATAGGTAGCTCAATGTAATTGAAGGATTACAAATTGAACTTTCTTTGTGTTTGTTCATTTCCTGCTATCGATAAGAGATACAATCCTATAGTGAGCACTTATTTCTATTGTATGTACAGTGAATATGATACTACTATGTATTGTATCATATTCATAAGCAACATTCTAAAGAGTAAGTACTATGTCCCAATTATGAACTAATTTTCTCGTCGTGTACAGTACAATAATACATACCTAACCCATAATATACGAATGATATATACTGACGCCAAATTATTAAAACACTCCTGTAACTCAAAACTGTATCGTAAATTTAGTAGGTACCTATCAAAGAAAAATATTTTGATGGGAATACGATCCATGTAAACTAATACAACAGCCACCTTTCGGCTGATTATGGTATACATTTGTACCATTAGGAATGATACCATACCATTAGTATCAATAACCTAGCTGGTAGTATATTATAATCTAAAATTGCTACCTTAAGAACGTGATTTGTTCGTTTCCCTCGTATTGGCAACACAATCTTTGGAAAATTAATAGAGGATCAAATTCTGTTGTCCACTCACATTGTACAAAAGTAATAATTGACACATAGTAGTTACAAGGCAATTTAGAATACAAGAAAATAACTGACAAGAATTCAGACAAATAACTAATGTTATGTGAGACATGGACATCAGAATTCAATTATTTATTTTTTGTCAATATTGACTATCTTTAGATTGAAATATATGGCATTCACATCATATTATATGTTCAGCACACGTATACCTCAACTGAGAATATGGCTCCTTGCACCCAAATATTGGTACCAATTATTTCTCTCATTGGTGATGCACACCTCTTTAAAACATAAAATGCTTCTCAATCCCAGATCAGTTGGTGCGGGTATATTTTAATAAAAGGTAACTGCATTTCAGAGCTATTGGATGTGGTTATCCGTAAATAAATATATAGCTATATAGTACCTGCGACCAAAAACCAGGCAGTTTTCCGTTAGAATTTAAACAAACAAACATAGGAGCAGAGAAGAGTATGATCCGAGAATACTAAGTATTTAGATTTGGAAGGAAGGAGAAAGAGACTGGAGGCAAAACTACATAGCATAGCAGACTAATTGTAAATCTCAACTTATTGTATCTATCCCCTCTTTCCCCTCCTCTATCCTCCTCCACTCCACTCGCCATCCACTATATGGTCTGTAACAAACATCTCTTATATGATATTGTATTACATACTGATAGGTACTCTAACTCCACTTCTTCTATATGGTCGAGGGCTGGATGAAAACTTACATAAAACATAATACTTATAAGGAGGCTAAAAAGCCAAACCACTTTCTATGCGTTGTTGGAAGGTTAGGACAAAGTCCCATGAAAGTCAACTACTGTCTCTAACTATCTAGCTTCGCATTCATTTTATTAACTTTTCATTTAGTAGAAAGTAGAAAGAGAAAGGTAGATATGTATGGAGTAGCTACTAACTAGGTACCTTGTTCAGTTCCGTCAGAGATTCCGCTTTCAGATATCATCCATCTACTATATATACAAATACATATAGGTAGGTAGAGCTGTAACTGTAGTAGGATCCTTTATCAAAAGCTGCCTTTAAGATATAGGCATTAAACTTTAGTGTAGCTATGTGTTATATTCAGCTGTACAACTATGTTACAATCCACTGGATAGGAAATTAATACATTTACCTACTATTATGTTATTATGGGTTCGTGCACTGGGTGGCAAAACAATATATTAACAGAATAAGCTTTTTCGTCTCAGGAATTACAAATTGGAAAAACAAAACCAATTTTCCTTTCTGTGTTTCAATTATCAATTAAAAATCAAATCTACCGCAAAGTTCATCAGAAATGAATTTTTTTTGACATTAAAAATATCTAATTGAATCTAAGAATCAAAGTTTGTTATGTAATATTAGTGAACTAGGCATTTGACATAATGTTGCAGAAATGATTGAAAATATATCATGCTTGAGGATAATATAATTTCTTGGAAAATGCATAGTGAAAGCACTTACACGTGTATCTGGTGTTTTTTTCCTGTGCCCACAAATTTTATTATCTTCCTGTATATTTGTGTAATGTGTAGGTATTCTGTGAGGATGCGAGAAGGATATATTATGCAGTTATTATTAAAAGCTATAGATAGAATGGAGACATAACAATATAAAGTTGTAAATATGAATGTAGAAGTAGATATTGTGTTGTTAACAGGCCGGCAGGCAGAAACTCGACAGATAATCATTGCGTTTAGAAGGCAAGCGACTAGTTGCCCTTTAAAACATCCCTTAATTAGACCATAATTACCGGCGGAGATAACCTCCGTTCCCCTCTACACGTTCTGCATTTCTGATTCCTTTGCTTACGGATACAATTAGTTACTGAAGGCATGGACCGTACGTGAGCTTAAGCAACATATTATCCTTCTATTGTTGTACCTATGTGCATATATTTCCATTATATGGTGAGTATCGCTCTCTATTTAGCGCTGACTACATCTCCCTAGTCACAATATGCATTGTAAAAGTATATCCTTTTATTACTTACATCACATCCTATCAAATACCATTAAATTCAAAACAGTACTGGAAACAGATACAAAATATATCTCTAATAAACTCGAAATCTGTTGTTCTCTTTTGCTGACATGCTAGGTATTTATTTAGTTGTATACCTACAAGGCTTGCTTAGCTTTACACTGAAAGATTTTGCTTATTTGGTTGAAGTGTAGCGTAACGTAAAAGGTGTACTATAGGAGAGCAGGAAAGATCCTACGGATGTTTCTCTAATGTAAATCCACCCGGATTCCTTGTTATTATGTATATTATGTAGGATTTCAGCAATTGTGTCCCTAGGTGCTCTACTCCTACTCAGAAGCAGATTTGTCCATATAGTTCACTCTCTCGGCTTTAATGAGCTTACTATTTTGTTGAATATATAATTTACAAACACTTGTTATCCTACCATTATTCTAACGCGTGAGCTCTTCCATTCCACAGAATAAAGTATAATTAAGCAAACGTACAAAGCTACTAGTTCGTCAACGCTTTCATCTACATGCACTCTTCTTTACTGGGTATACATACCACATAGTAAATACATCTTAGTACATATACTATTATATCTATATCTGACTAAGTAGTTTTAATAATATGCATCAGAAACTGACTAAGGCAAGCGGAGTAGACGTCCGCTTACATATATTGTACAAATATGCATAAATGAACACCGCCCACCAATAAGTATCTCATACTCGCTAATTGTTTCTCATTTTCTATGTTACAGGATTTTCAACTTGGCCCAAAACTTTGTTTTGACCAGGTTAAACGATCTTTTTGAATTTTCGTATAATGGCCCATACGAAAATTATTTTTCCTTAGAAATTCAAATTTATAAAGCAGAAATTGTCACAGAGTTGTTTTGTTAACCTGTAACATGACTTATCTTAATAAAAGATTTCTCGTGTTATGCATATATCAGTAGTATTTATTACCAAAGGCACTAGAAAGAGTTTCAATTGCACAAGGACCAAATAAAGAAATGATAAGTCGGATTTAATTATTGTACCCTTCCGCTTATACTTACTATTAATTTATGAATGGGAAAATCTGCGCAAAGTGGAAGTTTATTTCTGAAAACTGACATAAAATGGTATTACACTCTAGATTTTAATTGAGCAACCTCTGCAGTGTTGTTGTATAGGCTTAGTCCCTAATTCTAAAAGTAAACATTATATTGTATTAAAAATTTAGTGGAATGTTTGTGATGATACTTGTAAGTAAAAAAGAAAGAAAGAGAAGGAGATAAAAATCATTAAAACATAGGGATGGGAATAAAAGGAGAGCGTCGAGAGAAAGTAGTTGTGTTCTTAGTGTTTCCTAGTAGATTTTTTATTCGGAGAAGCTTTTCAAATTGGAATGACAGTTACTAATGACTAGCGTAGTGAGCAGAGCAGAGTGAAGAATAAAGGAAAGGCTCTTTCCTCAGATTTTTAAGGTAGTGTTTCAAGAGTGTGAGATCCATGTACGTGATGTAATTGGGATGAAAGGAGAAAGTGTCGCTATTCTTTCCGCCTATGGTATCATTATTGGAATCATTAGTGTAAAGCAGACAATTTTTTGTCGTCTCCACCAAAGGGAATTCATTAGGAGGGTTGATTGAGGTGAGATTAGTCACGACAGGCAGCAAGCAGACATTCCATATGAAGTGCCTCGATAAACTCTAAATTAGGCCGGGGTGTGCTCATTTACCTTTGAAGCACAGCATTTCGGGAGAGCTTCCGTGATTTTAGAATGAAATCATGCCGACGAGATCTACACAATCTACACTACACCAACCTCTATACAAAATCCACTTTTGATGCCAATCCCTAACTGTTATCACGTGGCAGGTTTGCGTGTGTCAGTAAATACTAAGTATAACAATTTAGTTTAGACAATACTCAAATCCCCTTGCATAATATGATTGCATAAAGCTATTATGTTTACTTATGAATCTAAAACGTTTGTACGGGTGCACAGAATACAAAGATGTTTCCTGTTATTGTTGCATTTATTACTAAGTATGTATATAAAATAAAGAAAATTGTATTTATATAGAATACCTTAGCAATCTTAAAGTACACTAAAATTATCGTTTTTTAATAATTTTCATATTAATCTTCATCTTTACTTAACATCTACTAACCATAAAATGACTTGTAAATGTTTGTTTGCATGTAAAATACATGTTAGGAGCATAATAACATAAATATCAAATGCTACACAACATGTATCTTGGTATTTACAGCAAATAAAAAGGGCAAATCTAAATAATGTTTTCCTCCTTGCCTTTCTTTTTAACTAAAGAAAAATTGCTTTGCCTGTTTGTTGGGGGCGTCTTAGCTGTCGTTCACTAACAATAAAAAGTGGGATTTGAGTGAAAGGTAATGTCTATTTGAATGAGATGTGTTATCTAATGTACATGTACATTAGATAACTTGCGATTATGAAACAATATATTTAACAAGAAACATTTCAACTTTTTCCTTTTAAAATGTCTGAAAATATAAAAGAACTGGGAAAAACTGAATCAAGTAAATTATTTTCCCATACCATTTTTGGCTTATATTCAAAGCACAGCCCAATATATAGGCAAAGTCCAGCCAAAACAAAACTCCGTGTCAATTCTCCGCATAATCCATTTTAGGCAAATCTCACCCAAAGTAAAACAGCAACAATTCCTCAACCAAATATACAAAGTTTACTATATTACATCAATAATTGCTTGTATGGACACTGACAAACCATTGGACTTTGTAGTAGCGATACTTTAATATTTTATAATTTATTTTTATAATTTATTAATTAATGAATATTAAATAATTTGCATTGTATGGATTACCATGATAGAAAATGCATGATGGCCGATTATGTGAATTATATGCTGATTAAGATACATCGTGGTCATAAAGTACTCATCCGACATTTGTGTGAATATTGTATAAATAATATATCAATCTCAACTAGAAATATAAAATCGTCAGCTGTTTTCAGAATTATAGTGGACGCTTTTAACCGCAATTCAGAATAATTATTTGTATATTGCAAACATACTGTTGGCATAGCTGACGGTCACCGTAATATTTTATGCCTACTGCTGCAATAATTGAGAAAGCTACTCCAAATAAGTACAGAGAGTAAGGCAGCATACGCATAATCCCCATCTGTATCAAAAAGAAATTATATGGATTAACTCGTATTGTCGTATTATTTATTTTCCTGTTTCCTTCACTTTTAATGTTTTTTTAACTTAACAATCATTCAACTAATGAATGTAAGTGACATCTCAACACCAAAACTAAACGAATCAAATTATGTAAGTAAACAATTATTGCAAAAAATTGAAGAACTTGACTAGTAAGCACATCTGGCTGGAGTTTGTCTATTTTAGAATTATGTGAGGAATTACCATTTCAGTAGTTTGTGCATTTGTTTGGAGTTTGCCCAGAATGTGGCTGGACTTTATCCGCATACTATTGTTTTCGTTACATGCTGACTTACCCAATTCTATATATTATTACTATTACGTCTATTGCAATTGTAGCAATAACACACGTACAATCGGTTAGTTACTGAACTTATAGATATGTATATATGTAGGAGAGGGTTTCACTTATCGCATTGTAAAGTGGTTTGTCTCTGACTGAAAAACCCCATTGTATATTGTATGAAGTAGTTTTTTGTTAGTGTTGATCTTAACCACGGTTCATTTGATTGAAATTTGAGAAGGAAATAATAGTGTGCTAAAGTAATTGTATCAACTTGATCGTTGTGTTGTAATAGCAGTGAAGTTTAATAATGTGGTATGTATTTAAGTATACAAAGTAGTGATATAAAGAAGTGAGGATATAATAGCAAAGTAAGTAAAGTAAGTGAGTAGAAATAGAAGTGTAAGAGCATTAGTAGTGGAAATTGAGTAGGTATAGAATATTAAAGTTGAATAGCACTATGTGGTGCTGTGAGTGCGTGTTTTCTAGTTTGACTGCAATAGTGTTGTTGTATTGTGGTGTCCTATGGCGTGGTGGTTGAATATAAAGAGAGAATAGGATAGGAGAGAGCACGAAAAAATGGGTGAAGTGGGATGAGTGAGAAATAAATGAAGATGGACAGAGAGTCGGACGAGTACCGTGTTTTGGTGAATCTTGAGCCGACAGACTCTTCTCGGCGAGCATTATTTGGAGCGATTTCCCTAGAGAATGAGCCAGAGAGAGAGAGAAGGAGAGAGAGTAAGAGAAGTCGAATGGCCCCTTTTACCTTTTCTTTTTTTCCAGTTTAGGATTGACTGAGTTGGCTTCTTTTCTCTAGAAAATCCTCTCTTCTCTCTCTATATCTGTATTGAGAAGGCAAACACAAAACATACAAAGCTAATGCATTACCTTTCCGTGATATTACCGAAAGTTGATGTACCCTGAAGCATCAACTCAGCTGGGATTTGAGATCAACATTGGGAACATACATTCTGTCTTTTCACCTCGCTTACTCCAGATCCACAGGTTTATCTTTTTTCCTATCACCACTCTCCGTCTTTCCCTCTACTCTTATACTCTATCTATTTATATATGTAGCACTGCGTGACTACTGTATGTACTGTATGTAATACTATGTTGCTTTGTAGTCAGTTCTACTCTTAGTCTCATTTTGGATGTGTAAGGGATTGTATGTATGTACAGCAGAGTAGTAAGGAGGATAAAATGGGAAATATATGTACAGTAGGTAAGTGTAAGTAAGTAGTATCTTATGTAGTAGTAAGTTGAATTCATCCCCTACGTACATGCTTACACAGAACCTACATGCACATAACACAGCATAATATCATGGCATGGCACTGGGGTAGATAGTAGCTAGTAGCTACATAGATACATAGAGAAGGATTCTTCTTCGACTTGGAACTGCTTTTAGACAGCTTTCACCTTCCCATTTGCAGAAAGCTTTCTTCCGTCTTTCCCTAATCCCAATTATTTTTACCAATTCAGGCGTGAGTCATGCATCCGCCGCACTCCTGGGAAACCTGATTCCACGATACGTACGACAACAACCTTGGCTATGCATTCACAACTAGCCATACACTTACAATGGTCTAGCCTATATTACAAAGCAATGGTAAGAAGCACTAGAGTGCAATGCTATTCCAAACCAAACTTAGACTGCGTTAGTACAGTAGTTTTTCTTTTCATTCCCAATCTCTAATTCAAGTCGCTTCCCCGTCTAATGCAGTGCCTACCTTCTTTTTCAAACGAAAACGCAACAATTTTTATCAGAACCCCAAGCTAACAACTAAAGCAATCCAAACCAAGCCACTGCAAAAATCCTTTTAGTGGTCCCTTTCAACCAAAAAACCTGTTATTCCTTCAGACGCTGCAATGCACTGAATTGTATGCAAATTCCAATATTCTGTAGGATTATGGAGAGAAAATATGCTGCTCTTTATACTTTTCATCGTCGCCGAGCTTTTCAACCTTAAATTTTATTCCTTTGAAACTAAGAACCTGCAATTATTTTCCTATACGTTCCTCCCCCAAAACAGTCGCACCGATGAAAAAACATTCTCATGATTGAGCCTCCCTTTTAACTCCGTTCTAACATGCCGTGACTCTTTCCCATCTCCATTAACGGGCTTTGATATTTAATATGTAACAACTAACAACAAAGCAAAAACAACAAAACTTACTTTTTGTTTTTACATGCAGCTCGTGTATTGCAATAAACTGACAGACTGCTGTATTATAGATTATATTGTTCTATGGATTATATATTATATTGTGGATTACATAATACTGTTGGTCATACTTACAAATTACAATACTTATACATGAATGCCGCATACAAGAAATTGGCATCGACTGTATGACTAAAATATTATAAAAATATTCTAGGATTCTAAATCAGCTCCCAACGTACGTATTTGTATTATAGTAGGTACTAGCACATGATACATTTCACGTAGCAAAATAGTTTTATACATGCCTACATGCATGTAAGTAGTACATCGGTGGCTATAGAAATAAGTACTTACTTTCACCGCCTCACTGAATATTGCAAATACTAAAAAAACATTATGTGTTAATGGGAAATATATAGTATTGCCTCGGAAATAAAAAAGAGCGGACCTCCAGAAGGAAATGTAGAATAATGCTTTAGTATTTTGACATTATAACCCAGCGCAGTAAAAGTTCGTTTATATAAGGTGCTACTACATATGGAGTTTGAGTAACTAAAGTAATAGCATTTGGTGTGATCAAACTGATGATGGCGTAATGTAGTGCGGTGGTCATAGTATGACATTAGAGATTTGAAAAGATTTAAAAAGTGTAGAAAAGTCCATTATCGCCTGAAAAATTTCTTTGGCAAAGTCGTAGACGATAGTTAGTTCAGGTCATTGAGCACTTCCTTGCTAGATAAGCGTAAGACTATTGGCTTCGCTGCCCGAATGTCTCTATGTATGTGGAAAGTGGGAAAGTGCGTCGTCGACCGCCGCTCTAGTGTCGTTAGTCTCGGTCGTGCAATGTTAAGTGAGGTGAGTAGACCGACTGTATTCCAGACTCCAGCTTGCTTTGGCTTGCTTCACTGCATTACATTGCATGGACAGAGCTGGACTGGACTGGACTGGACTCTACTAGTATGTAGTTATAGTTGGATTTGGATGTGGTTCTAATGTAAGTGTGAAACTCTGGATTCATGTCCAAAGTTTTACTATCCACGGAGAGTGCAAATAGAAAAAAGAGTAAAAAATACTTAGGACTCGGTTTGTCTTGCACTTGCTGGCTGTTTTAGTGAAGTGATAGGTATGGCGGCATTGTTGGGGATTAAAAGGTGTAATTTTAGAGAGAGTGTAAGTGCAAGTGGCCAAGCAGTGCTATAAAATGTAACGGCTTCTATTATTGCAAAAAGTAGAACAAGAAGTCGGCTGCTCTCTGAGGTACTTTATCTCTAATCCTCTTCCTGCAGAACAAATCAAAACGCACTCAGCCAACCAGAGAGCAGAGCACCAGAGAAACACAACATAACATAACAAAATACATACATACACACTTCTATTGTGGATACTAAAGCAAAAATTACTACTAAAGTAAACACATACGTATACAACTGATATTATATCCTATCCTACATATAATATAACAACAAGGACATTATATTGAAGAGAGGAAGAGAGAGGAGACTCAAGCAAGTCATTCCCATTCTCCATTCCTCAGCCAAATGTGATGATGGGAAAGCCAGGACGACAAAGACTACGACTCTTGTTTAGTTGACTTACTTGTTAGACTGTAATAATGGATACCTTACTTACATACCACTACAACAAATACTAGAAGAAGAATAAGAACATACACACCTTATATTCCTATGTACAGATACATAGCTTAAGATATTGTGGCTATAATAATCTACAAGAAGAGCAGGGAGCAGAAGTCGTAATCTAGGAACAAGCCAAACGGAAAGGGAAAGCAAGAAATGAGACTAGACAGACGGGGAAAGCAACAGCTATCTTTACTTATGTACCTAAAGTAAGAAGAAGTTGGAGTAAAAGTAGAGGAGAGACACTCTGTGGTGTAGTAATGTAAGTATAGTTGTATTAGATGTATAAGAAATGCCTATTGCCTTCGCCTGGATTGTAGCTTTCACTCCTCCTCTCTTTTTCTCACACACATGAACTTCTTAAGGTGCCTAGATGGAAAAAAAGTAGAAAAACTAGGAACCACAGTTAAGTGAAGCCAAACCAAAGGAAAGGATAGGAGGAACCATAAAATATAAAGATACCCTAACTAGCGATAACGAAACAAGTCTAAGGTATTAGTTTTCTATGTCCTTACATGCTTTATTATATTTAGGTACTCAAGCCCTAAGCGTCCTCTTCGTCCTCTCGTCTGCCGTTATGTATATGTTCCTCTGGTGTAAATACACGTCCAACTAACTATGTAGATATGTCGGTTTACAGTAGTTATCGTTAGCACTCTAGTAGAAGGGTAGTAATAATAATACCTAATATGCACTAGAGTAATACTGGAGTGGGATTGCAGTCCTGATATTATTATGGCATCCTTGTTTGTGCTATATTGCAGTATTATGCTTGAGATGATGTAAGTTGAATGAAAAATAAGAAGTGTAGATAGCTATAGTGCATTGCACTGACTCTAGTAGTCCACAGAAGACTATTATAAGAGTAATAGTAGTACTAGAACATAACACACACTTCGTCATAACATCACATTACATTACAACAAGTCTCTCGTCTGTCGTCTCACCCTAACTCTAACTTAACCGAACTATGTAGCTATATATAGTAGTATAAGTCTAACAGCTAACACTAGAATAAACTAAACTGAATTGAAGTGGAGGAAAGGAATGGGAAAAGAAGCCAAGGCAATGAAATGCAAGGAAGGGACTGCGTCCATTTTATCAGGGAATAGCATCTGTTCCACTATAAGCTCTTTTTTCTCATCGTCAGTTCACATTTCCTTTTCATCATATTCCCGTTAGTGTGTTTGGTTGGTTTTCTAAGGGCAGCCGAGGAACTAGTCATCCTATCAACATTTTATTTGTAATAATAGTCTAAGTCCAAGTACCGCTATTCCATTTCCCTTCACGACAATAACCCTGGGAGAATGGAAAAACTCTGCAATGATATCTGCGTAAGTGGTGGGCATGGCCTATCCTGTAAAAACTAGTGGTCGCCTCTAAATGTCCCTTCTAATAAGAAGACAAACAAGAAAAACACAACTAATGTCATTCTAAAGCTTTCTTTACGAATGTCTCTACATCACATCAGGGCCATCCACTTAGCAATCTCCGACTCCAAAAGCAAATGGGAAACGTAAACTTTCGAGGTATTTATATTATACTGCACTATATATGTTGCATCTCTTTCTTCGTCTTAGGTAGGTACTCTAGTTCTAGTTAGACGAATTTTCTCTCTGTTGTGTTATGTGGGTAGTCTTAGTACTAGTTGGGACGTATTAAGATACTATTTCTAAATACACATATATATAGGTATTCCATGTAGTAGACTGGAGATTGTGTTTCCCCTACATTTTACTACTTTTGCGGCTTGGCTTTATTGGTCTTATTTTTCAAGAACTATTCCAACATTTCCTATATACACGAGTACAGCACTAATGTATGTATGTATACATGCACACTCCTCGTCAGTACTTAAATTTAACATACTGACTTAACCATAGTATACATGCACCATGTATACTATTGTACATACGTATTACTTACATAGTCCCTTTACTGTAAACCTTCGTTAAGCTTATAGTACTTACTACCACCATTAAATAAGACAGCCTAACCTAGTAGCACACAACATTGCATACCAACACATGCAATAACAGTGCAGAGGGTAAAAATACATGTACCTACTTTGTGTCTGTCTACTATGTATTATTCAACTATTCTACTTTACTGTACTGATTGTGGGTTCTAGAATATACAGATACTTTAGTTTAGTATTGTTGTGAAAAGAAATAAGACAGACTTTCTCCAACTTACATGAAAGTACCTACTTATAATGTCTCCTTTCTAATAAAATTACTTTTTTCTGTTTTATTTCTCTATTCCTACAATGTGCATCTGTGCATACACAAATAAAACTGGTCTGAATATGCCTCGTAATGTGGATAGTTGGACTATATTTATTATTATAAGGAAATATAAAATCTGAATAATACGTATTCTATTTAGTTATGTAATGTGATTTTCTTTTGGTTTTCGTTCTCTGTGCATTCACATTGTATATTACCTTATTATGTAGTATGTAGTATAGAAAATAATAGATTGGCTATGAAAAGGGATTGAATGGAATGTAGAATGGGGAAGCCGAGTCTGTGAATTACTATGTAGGTACATGAATGTTTTGGTGTTAGTTTAGCCAAGCCAAGCCAGTCATTCGTAGTGTCACACTATTACGACCATTCTTACATCAGCGGCAACTCTTTCAACGTACATTTAGACACTAAGGCACGTAACGCACTGCTTTTAAAGTATTCCTCGTGAGCTTTTGTGCCATTTTGGCCAGTAAATACTAGGCTTACACTTTTAGTACGAAGAAATCATGTTGTGTAGGTGTATATATGTAATAGAAGAGCTTACAGAGCTTTATTCTGTCATATAACATACACATTAGAAGTAGCTAGCTATATTATGGTAGCTAACATTGCATTACCGGGAATACACCAGTCCATGCAAGATAAATACCTACATACCTAGGTACTATTAGTCGGAATTGGGCTAAACATATAGCAACATAGTGTAAACTTGTAAAGTAATATAGAAAAGAACATTCACAGTGAAAGTTTGAGAATGTTGCTAGCTACTAGCCACATATTTATTTATATCCGTCCATAACGTTTGTAACATAGAAGTAGTTAGTAAATCTCATATTATTCGATTTCCTTTTCTAGTGCCAGCCTAGTTGTGTACATTTCCAAATTCCAAACGTAGATTGTGCGTGTTAGTAAAATCAACTGTGCAGATATACTTGTATATAGTTGTAAAACCAGAAAATTTGAACCCAAAGTGAGCCAACTGTAATAATAATATTCCACACATACATACATGTAGCATTGCTTACATTTACGACTTGTAGTCGTAGCAGTAGTGGCAAAAGTATTAGGACTGACTAGCTAGTGAAATCTAGTCGTCAAGTCAAGCCAAGTCAATTCTGCCCATCTAAGTTGCATTTGTACAAGGTACAATACATATATACTATAGTACAGAAGTATTGTCAAGTAGAGACTAAGAACGCTAAGACTGCAACACAGAAATCTTCAGTATCCGAGTGCCAATACCAATCCTCCTTGGCAATGTAACAAAATTTCGGTTTTATTTGTCCATACTCACGCTGTGAAGATCACCACTACTTGAGCAGAATAAAAAGGACTGTGTCAAGCTAAGTTTCTTGGAGTCAAGTTGAATCAGAGGCAATTCAACTTGTCCGTCCTATTCCCCTCGTAAAAATTGCACAACCTTAAAACACTACATTCACCAAGGTTTTTTGTACTCCTAAAACACACGGACGTAAAAGAAGAATGTTTCCCAAAGCTAACTCCATTACACAGTCTAATATAAAATTCGGAGACAGATTGACTTTTTAACACAAACCATTCACAATTTCACACATAAAAATATGCATAGCACAGTCGTAAACTTAAGCAAAGATCTATGGCAAAATATTATGAAACGTGTACAGCTTAGCAAGGTACTTTTGTTCCGAAATGTTGGTAGTGGTAGTTCCTTTCTACGTAAACTGTGTTGGTTATAGCATAGCAGTCGGCCAAGCAGTACAACAGTAAAACTAGGTGTATAATGTGACCATTTGATGTTATGTAGTATTCTGGCACAAAACACAAATAATTCTACGCAGTAAAGTTATCGTACATTAAGTATGTAATTTTAGTAGCTTGGCTTATATTAAATCTCAAATTTCCAATATTTCGGAAATAGGAGATAGTTAATGTGCACATTATATTACATATAGTTACCTACATATAGTACATATATCTATTTATATAGAAGACCATAATGTTAAAATCTCTGCATATAAGAACATTATGTTATCACATCACAATGCAACATTATGTCATAAAACCTCTTTTCACTGCTATTATTACAGATATAAACTTACGGAGAGAAATATTTGTAATGACGTAATAAAAAGTTGTAATTTTGTTTCTAGTATGTACGCTTTATTGGTTTATCTTCTTAATGGTATGGCGCTATCGTAAGTTCATTCGTAGTACCTATAGCAGTCCCTTATAGTTATAATAGCAGTCCCTTATAGTTATAACGATACTGTGCGCCATTTCCATAGCTAAGGTTACCATTTGTGCCAATCTCCAGATAATTCAAAATGTAATAAGCATGACTAACATGAAACAGTGTGATGTAAGCACGTCTTTGTGCAGTAGACATCTCTTCAGTTTGCAGAAGATGATGAGTCAAGCTGTGATCTGACTAGCATTGTATTCCCTGTTGAGATTCTAAAGACAATCCTGAAATAAAGTGAGTTGAACGACAGGAAGGAAGGCAACATCTAGAGACGCACTAGCTACATATTATATTAAATTAGTTTATGGAGAGTAATAATAGCAAATTGCATGCCAATTCAAATGGATAGACTATTGTTAGTCTTTTACTATAGTATCCTAACGTATATTTATGCTAAGCAAAGTAGTATACTACTTATTTTATAAATATATGAATTTAATATTGACACACAAGAAAGAAAAATTATTTTACTAGCAATTGGAAATTCGCTATAAATTCAAACATTTATTTGCATATTCAAATACTTAATGACATCTGGATACACTGTCTAAATATATAAAAAAGACTTATTATTAATTAGCCCGTACTTTTACGTAATTAATTTTTCTAAGTTATAATTTAGTACGAATTATCGTAAATCGTGTCTACAGCAATCTAGCATTTCCTAATGCATGGATTAAATGTACTCCATACACTTATGGCTAATTTCGGTCGAGGAGAATCAATATAATTATTTAGTGTAGTCATCACTATCCCTAGTAGTGCAATAAAGGTACATAAGTTATAAGAACTATTTTTACAATGTGGAACAAATAAGATTCAGCATTTATAAATAGTTATAAAATACAATTTCACTGTTACAAAATAATCAGTAATCTTTGCTTTAATAAGGCTTTACTAAAACAAGGCGAATTTTATGACGTTTCATCCAGGTTCTATAATAATTCGTAGATTTGTTTGATTTGAAAATGGTGTTGAAAACTTTTCCAAGTCACCAGTTACTCACACACACACTTCCATATTATCCGGAGTAGAGGTTTATCCTTCTTTTGTGCTTCGGTTAATAGGGCGGGTATCCTTTTAACAAACAATTATTTAACTTGCGCATATTAATGTTGTGCTTAAGGTTGGCTATTAATAATATATAACGGCTGGCAAATATAGGCCGTGCATTTAGATGCCTACTAGTATATTATACCTAAAACATATACATATTATTAAGAGAGAGACAGAAACAGAGACATTTGCATAAATATATGCTTACAATTATTTATATACAATATTTGTCCATTAATATATTTTTGGTGGATACACAATAGGTGTATTTACCTCTCAGTATTTGGTTTTGAATAATGGGGAATATTAATGTGCATTTAGTATATGAACACCCCATGAGTGTTTCTAAAGTTAATATATCTTTCCCACTATTGTATTCCGAGTACAGACTTCAACTTGACAGGACTATTACTTTGTTATTAATATTTATGCTTTCTTATAATTAGTAATTTATTTAATACTCTAAACGTGAATGCACTAAGACTTCATTTGCAAGAGACAGAGAAAGATTCTTAAGTACTTTACCATTCAACTTCAGATCCAGACAGTCCCCCTGACAAATAAAGAAAGAGGGAGATTCTTACAGCATGGGCCACCATCGTCTTTTAAGGAAGAAAAATACGAAAGACAATATATTAAGTAAACTAAATATCTATATAGGGTATACCAGAGGATTAAGCAAAGCGAGATTTTTCCAAGGGAGTATCAGTTTTGTCTACATATGAAATAAAACAAAGAACTACTTTTAGGTAGATTTCTGTTAAGTAAAAGAACCATAGTGCTTAGGAGGGAGCATTAGTCTAAAGAATAAAAAACGTCTCACAATGAACCTGTCGACTGAAGTCAGATATGGCTAACATGCGAAGAAATTTAAATATAACTTTGAATAGGCATGAGTGAATTGAAATAAAAAACATTCACTGTGAATGATGTAAGGGAATATAAATGTGAGTGAATATGAAATCTACATATTTATTCAATACAACCTAACAATGCTATTTGATATAATATCCATCTCTTGATTAAAATGTTATTAAATAGTATATGTGTGCCTCTGAAAATGACAATCTCACCAGGGCCGTATATTTAATAATTACAATACGTCGTAACAGGCATACACACACAAAATAACATAAAATACTGTCAATGAAAATTATGGTCATCTTTTAGAGTAATATTTTTATTTGGAAAAATTGTTTTACATTTTGAATTGCTGATGATTTTAATCAAAAATTCTTCAAGAATGACTACGTTTGTACAAAGTTTATGTAGCGCATCTTATTATATCTTAATACCTCATTGAATGATGCCGGTAAACAAACATCATCGCTTTGAAGTTATATTTAAAATCCATTAAATAATTCAATAAAGCTTTAAGAATCGCTACCGTGATTGAATGTAGAGTCGGAGAAAATAAGAATGTCTTTGTTGAAAGTGCGTATACAATGCCTGTAAATGAAATTCATTTTCTAAGGGAGAACGAAAGGAATACTTTACTTACTACGTCGTTAAAGCAGTAAATACAGCAGTGTATTATTATGGTTTATAACGGGGCAAAATGAAAAATACATACTACAGTACAGGCAGATAGATGGATGCAGTTTATGTTTAATACAAAGTAGTGTAAATAAAATACCCATGAAGAGGAACTTGCATTGAAAATGTGCACAAAATATTATAGCACTGTGGAAGTTAAGAGAGGGAGAGTTTTGTTGTATTTTAAGTATATTTTTGGGTGCAGTTTGTGCAGTTGCTGTTGTAGTAAATAAGTAGAAAAGGAAAGAGTTTGGTGAGTTGGAGGGAAAGCAGAGAAAAGAATATATTTCTGGATGAGCAGATAAGAAAGTGTATGGGGAAGGGATGAAATGGAATTCTACGTAATATGGGTTAGAGATGGACACAATAAAATGCATTCAGACTATTTCGCTTTGTCCACCAAATCTAATACCATCCCAATTGGATTCTTTTTGTAAAAGTTGGACTGTGGCTTGCTGCAAATATGGAAGGGAGCATCCTCCATTGTAGTATATAGTATGTAGAAAACTTGGCTTGGTTCACATTACTTGACTTGTGTGTGGACGCAAAGTATTTGTAGTAACTACGATAATACCAGCAACAATGCTACTATTAAGTAGTTCGTGTAGTTTGAATCTAGCTTCTAGATTATATCTGTCCGGAATTTATACAAGTTGCATTAATATTTTTTTACTTTAGACCCTCACTATTGCTTCAACCTTCATATATCTCAAAATACACCCAAAAATGACTAGGTGGTATTGAAATGCGTATCTGAGAATTAAATTAAAACACTTTTTGCATTTTTTATTAGCTAAACTAAGCAATTAACAATCTGCTTGTCTCCAAAGTGTTTCAAATGGAAAATTAAAGCCTGCTAATCATTTTCAAATGTTCGCTAAAAACAAAGTTTTCTAAATAATACTAAATAAAGAATAACAAAGAAGTTTTAAAACAGAAAATATTTATGCATGAATAGCAACATTCTTTCGCGATTGGCATAACCGTTACTCTGACATCATATAATTTTTTGCTAGTTTTTCATTAGCTTTTTTCATTTACGATAATACATTATGTAAAAAAGTGATATACAATATTCAATAAATACTAACCTGTCTTATATTTTTCTTGGCATTTATGCATTGAATGTATAGGTAAAATTTAATGGCCACATTTTTTGTTAATGTAGAGTTATCTCCCATAAATTATCCTTTAGTAAAACTAACGATAAGCACAATTTCCATTCTAAGCTCAATATTTTACCATAAAGTCAAACCTTGACTGATGTAATTCTACATGTAATAAATCCAAGTGAAATCTATCCTTTTCCATTTCCATTTAAGATAACTAAAAGCAGCTGCAGAAGCCAAGCTATTGTAGAGTAAAGTTATATTAAGAAACAAATAGGAAGTCAGAAACAACCGAGCAACTTCTACGAATGAATGCAAACTCGAACTTTGTCATTATAATTTATTGTTGAGCAACTTTTGTTTCAACATGCATTCTTTGATTTCTAATAAATAAAAGCAAATTACATTGGGGGAATTTCATTGTTTGCCTGACAGTTTACTTTATCCAAGCAATTTCTTTATACGATAGCTATCTCAATCTCAATCTCACTTCTTATTCGGACTGCTTTATATGTATATAATATTCTTAGATATTATCCGTTAGCATTGAACAATACATTAATCCAATATAAGAACAGTGAATCTTCGCCATCAAGAACATCAATCTTACAACACATTTTAGTTAATTTTGCAAGCCGATAAAAAAATTCTATACGCAGAAAAATTAAAATAAAAACCATCGACTTTTGGAGAAAACTACTTACGTGCACTTTGAAGTGCTACAAATGCTTAATTGTTGGAGATGGAATATTTTAAAGACTTCATATAAAAAGTATTGTAAAAGCTAAAAGTTAAAAACTAAAATTTAACTATATGAAAAATAATTGCAAAACTCAAATTCACCGTAATGTACATATGATGATTTGAGGCTTTAGTTTTTATTATGAAAGATTATATACTTTGGGTTTAAAGATTGACAAAAACATGGAAGAAAAGATGCGATAATACCCTATTTCCCACTTTTTTAATAAACATTCTCCCTAAATAAATACTTTTTTAAGGAATAAGGAAAAGTGGAAATCACTGGTTCTCTGAGTGAGAATTTGCTGTATTTTCTTCTGAGCACTGCCCAGTTTACTTGGTAAGAGCATTCTGGATACTTGTGAGATGTTTACCAACGCAAGAATCTGCTTTGCTTAACTATTTAAAGGACACAGGCACAAACATAAGTCCGGAAAGATGAAGTAGGATAAAAACTGGGAATCTATTCTATTCCAGAGCGTATATGTCCTCTGCTTAACAAAATATTTGCACAGTACAGTGGATACTTTATTTGGATTTCCTATATATCATGTGCTATCAGCTAACTGTCACATCACATAAAGGAATGCTACCTTAACATAGATAAAAAATTCAGTGACATATCTCCCTAGACACTACTAATACTATCAGAAAAATGGTGGTGCTGAAGACGAAAATTATCAAAGTAGCTACCAATGTGCAAAGAAATATTATTTTCACTAAGAAATGCTTCTAGTATCCAAAAAGATGTGATGTCTTTCGATGATTACAGAAGAAGATTTAGAACTCAAGCCTCTATCAACCCTCTCAACGTATAGTGATGGAAAATTAAGAGAACTGGGGAAATAAGGACAGAGAAGCACAGATGTTGGGTTAAGATTAGCAAAGGAGCAAGTGAACAGAGTAAATAATTTGTGGATCGATGAGGGATGAGGATAATTCAATGTATTACTAATGGGAAGATAGACTTGGACTTCTCTGCAAAAATCTCTCCGGGATCGAATCTACGACGAGCATGAGAAATGAGGAGAAAGCACAAGTCAAAGTCAAAAAGAGTTTCCTCCAGATCAGTTCCATAGTATCTAATCTCATTCTCCAACATTAAGTACACACACCTAAGTAGGTACAATATAGTAATACTAACAATACACTAAAAAAATCTATAGCTGTACAAAAGTATATTATGAGAGAGTCCTAGAAAAATGCATTATCTGTAGCACTAGGTCGTTTCGATAATATTATTGTATAAAAAATATTTATTAATACATATTTGCTATGTGCATATGTTTGTCGCCACAGGCTGAGACTGATTTTCCTTACCTTACGAGTAAGCAAATAGTAATAAGTATATCCATTTACATTTTTGCATTATTAGTGGCTCTTTCACACTGATGTAGAATAAGAGATTATCTGGGTCACTGCGTTCAAGTAATTAAATAGTAAGTTTGCGCAAATCTGAAAATCTTAATGTACCATATCATGTAGCGTTATTTAAGGTTCATAATGTAGTGCTGTCCAGATTACTTACTATATTGAATTGGCTGTTCGGTTTTTAATTTTCTGTGGTACAAGGCTTACATATACTTTAAAAAGCTGTTGAACACTTTAAGTAACCTTTAATAAACTATGTTGTTTTTAAAATTAATACAACTAAAAAGCTGCAGATTTTTTAAATATTACAATTGGGACTACATACATACATGACGACTTGAAATTCCTAAAGTTACAGATAAATACACACACATGCTGGCGTCTCTATTACTAGGACATTTCTGCGTTTTATATTTTGCGGCATCGGTATAAGAATACTACAGTAGATACTTAACAACGTGTGGTTCGTTGTGGTCATGTGTGACTGTGATCTGATGCAGTTTCGGTTAGGTTGACTAAACAAAGAATTTTGCATCCTTATGTTTCATGCATAGCTTGGCTATTCGCGTTCTATTATATGTAGCTTCTATTATGAAGAAAGCATTCATATGTGTACGTAGGTATACCTATGTGGGCATGTGTTATATGATTTTGCTATGCTGCATTTAAGTAAGAGTGCGGAGAAAGCATTATATTCAGTACGTTAGCTTAGGTTACCGAAGAGAGAGAAAGTCGTGCCGGACGGGACTTTTTGTTAGAACTCTTTCATGCAAAAACTCACAAGAGACTTGGGTATGGAGAAGAGTTTATTAGCATCGTTAGTCCTCTTTTCGTGTTTCCCATTTGATTTTCCTTTACTCTTTTAGTGAAAATGAAGTCGAGTTCAATTGAGTCGACCGATCGAGGTTTTCTGTTTTCTCTACTTTTCTTTGTCTGCATTATTTTCTATTGTATCTGTAGTAAATATAATGTGCCACACACGCGGTGACTGATACCTTTATCTAGAAGCATGCTCTACAGCGTCAGACAAACTCGGAGGCAAATGTGTGCAAAGGAAAGCTGAACATTTTGTTTTGCATTTTTTGGTTAGTTATCTAGAACTTCGAAATCTTTATAAGTATATTTGGATTTTACAATGTATAACTAACAGTTGTCGTCTTATATGCTTAGCTTCATAGCCATATGTTGGCACGTACCCTGTCTGCCGACAGTGATGGCCATAAACTGAACAACAAACTCCCTATTATCAACTTTTATCCTGGCATTCAATCGTAAATTGCATATATTTTTACAAAATGACACACTATGTGTATTTTTTAAAATACTCATACGATTGCCGTTTGGTATATTCAGCAATTTTAGATTGTATGGTATTGCTACTCATATTAGTAATCATTGCCTCCCTGTTTAATTTTTTGGTATTTCCTGAATTATCTACGAGCCAAGAATTGCCATTGCGGAAAATATAACTGTACACTCCATTGCAAATTCTAATTATGACCATCTATGTACACATGTAGCGATGTCACTAAACCTGTGGTCGTGACAAACCATCTATTTGTAAGTACATTTGCTTGTTAGCAAGCCCATTAGCTAGTAAGATACATGCATACTTGGAATATATCTAGACACCTAAAGGCCTAATTTTCAAGAAATAACTCCTCTATACTTGCAGTTAGAGTTAAATTTTGCATTTATATTGCTATATGTTTGCATACTAATTAATATATGGACAAAAACCAAGGCACCTACTAGGATTGCATAACTTGGAGACATATATACTACATAAGATAGCATTCATTTAGCTACAAGATAGCTACAAGCATTAAAGTTACCTATACATATTGTACACGTAGCTATATAGTCGTATTCCTTCCATTGAGAGTCCCTTACAAGACAAGATCATATCCAATTTGACATCTCACTCGCTCACTTGAACTCAAGCCACAAATTCGAATTTCTTTAGATTCAGACCGTGATCATAGTCGTCAGAGCTTGCTTGGTTTGACTTTCAGTACTCACTCACTCACTATTAGTTCAGCAAATAAGGAGTTATTTAGTAGCGGAAGAAACTTTATAAGAATACGTTGTGTGGGCGTCTGTCTGTCCGTCAGTCTTTACGTAAACACGATAACTTATGAGCGGATTAAGATAAACCGTTAATACTCAGTATATGTCTTTTGAGGGACAATGGGACGGCACTCTGTGAAAATGGTGTTAATCTGATAAGCGTTGACAATTGACAAAGACCTAAACCTAACCATAATATAGCTTAATATGCGTATCTGTTGCAATAGTAGAATATTGGTGTGCATCAAGTTGGCCACCAGCCCCCATCAACCTGGCCCCAATCACCTTGGCCCCCAGCTCCCATACATCCAATTATGCGGTAATTCATACTTCAACGCACTATTGCATACAATTACGGAAGTAATGCTCCCACCCCATTGCAATACTGAAGATCGGATCAACACTGAAAAGAATAAAATCGTTTGTACATTACATATCTCAGTTACAATTTAAAATCGTTTCACAGAATACATTACATATCTCAGTCACAATTTAAACTAATTTGTCAATTAGTAAATTAATGTAATCATTAGAACGTTAATGTATGAATTAATACGATGTGGGGGTTGGGGGCCAAGTTGTATCACATTCTGGGATGCTACTACGAAGTAATAATTTCGCAAAATTTGAAAATACTTTTTGGCCTTCCACCATAATAAAAATAATACACAATTAACTATCAACACTTTCATATCATGTATAAAATAATTAGAATGATTTTATGTGATTTTCTTCTCATTCGCTTTTTTTCTTGTTCGCTTTCGCTACTCACAATCAGTTACACACAGATTTGCAATGTTTTATTTTCTATTCCTTTTCACAACGTTTCTTGTTTGGTGGAGAAAGTGGGAACTCCACTGTGGCCGTCATTAGTGCCTTCTATTTCTTCGGGTCTTACTTCATAGTTACTTACCTATATAATGATATAAACCTAATAGTTGCTACTATCTATGTTATGTAGTACTTTCAATACAAACTCACAACATAACAGTAGAATCAGCTCATTTTTATTACATACAAAAGTCTCTTCACATCCTTTCACATAGAGTTCCCTTGACTAGGCTTCCCAAAGCAAACCACACCAAAACCAAACGAAAGCCAAACTATTTAGATCAAACTAAACATCTGTGTGTGTACCTTATAATATAATATAAAACCTATCTTTATTCAACATCCATAAAGTAATATAAATAGGAGACTCTCTAGTATACATATTGTTTTCAACACTTAATAATATCTTTATGGATACTGTATTATACTTTTATAAAATATAATAATATGGAATAATAGGAATCTTTCTACCTTTATGTACTGATATTAGGTTGTTGTGTATGTAGCTGTTATGTTATGTTGTAGCTAAGGTAAGTAAGTAAGCTAATGCTAAGGAAAGGAGCTGAGCGAGTGAGAATACAATTTGCGGGAGAAAGTGGAAAAGAAAGCCGCAGTGGCGGGCGGAGAATCTTAGACTTGCATTACACCAGTGTCAGGCTGAATAAGCCTCAAGTGGAAGTGGAAGCACTCTATGCCATCATCAAACTAACATTGACGTACTGAAAATCTGCTCCTGAGCTCTTATCGTATATGCACCTCATGTAATTTGATACGATGGATTTAACCTTTCCCAACTTCACTTCACCTGTTCATACATTTTACACGATTTCCTCCCTATTCCCTCATCGTATAGTGCCTAGATATGTGTGTGTTTCTTTATGTTCAGAGTAGAGCTCCTATCTCATGTCTTATCAATAGCTGTCAGATATACTATGTAATATTATCACTAACCAATTCAATCTCTAATATATTCTGTTGATAGTAATAGTAATGGGAACGGCGAAAGAGATACTAGAGCAGCATGCCATTACACAGTGCACACGATTAAGTTTCAATTCGCTCTACTTACTATTAGTTAGTGCTCTTCCTCTGGATTGGATACTCTCGTAGTCATGTCTACACTTCACGTTGCAGCTATCTCACTGCTGTAGTTTTCTAGTACTTAGATGAGAATCTATTGGATGGGGATATACATAATACATACAGATTATATTGCTTTTACGATATAGATACTATAATATAGCTTACTCATCACCCACTCGTTTCAGATAAATGAGAGCAAATGGAACTAGGTGTTAGATTCGTTCCTATCTCCCCTCCAATAGCTGTATATAAGATATATTATCTGACTCCAAATAAAGCCAATAGAGAAAGAAGCTAATGTTTGACAGGTTCACATTAGAAATTCTATGAAGAAAAACGACACTGTCTGCAGCAACACACGAAATTGTATCAAATATCAATTTTCTACCTCATTAACGTGGACACTTGTACGTAGTGTTTTGGAATACATCTTATGTATCACCGTCCTTTATGAGAATGCTAGGGTTAGGGTAAATTGTGAGCATCATCATAGCAAACTCAACTCAACTGATAGGCTTACTTAACTCACAGGGAATAACTTAGCCAGGATTGGATTATAAAGGATAGTTCTTGCTTATATTGTCGGCTCCTTTTCGTTTCTCCTCCTTCCGTACTAATATATTATATCTAATCGTAAACCGGTACTCTGCTCCGTCCGTATAGTATGCACCTAGAGTCATCCAATAATAAATTTCCCAACTGAATTTCAGCTTTTTAAGCTTCCTCACGGCATCTTTTATTGCTTCATTATTCCTCACATCATTCACTCACTCACTCTATCAACACAACGCACTACGACGATTATTTTATTCAATTTACGACAAAACCACTTGAACACGAAACTTAATATTTAACGGAAATTAGATTTTCCAAAATGGTCCTATCCATATAAGGTATGTCCGTTGGAAAGCGTTTATAATCCCTATTTGCTTACCTTAATGCACATTCAATAACCATAGATAGGAGTCAAGAAAGTAGTTATACATTCAAGAATTTTAGTAAATAGGTGTCTTGACATCATATAAATAGTATTACATAAGTGCATAAGCAGTTAAACATAAGACACTAATATGCACTATATAGTGCTTAGTATGAAACTTGGGTTGTAAGCTGTTATTGTAAGGGAAACCTGATTGCCATATGATATAAAATACAATATATCCCCCAGAACTACCAAGCAATTATCTACAATGCACCTACTTACATATGGTCGTTAGAAATTATTGTTGTAAAGCTGATTATTACATTCACAACTCGCCGTCACATAAATTTCTTTGGATCGTTTAAATATTATGTATTGCTATCGCTATGCATTGTAAATTTGGAAACAAGCGTACCATAGTGTTAGAGCAATCAATACAAAACAAAATTATACGAGATCAGACTAAGGAAATAAATACCATATTCTTCCAATCTTTAGTCCATTAAAATGCTAACGATTATGCGCAACAAAGTGGTATCAATTAGTTAATTAATATAAACTGCAGCAATAGATTACCTAATAACAATACATCAATCAGTAAAATGAAAATGATTGGCTGTTTTCTAACTGTAAAGTTAATGATACAATATCTGAATACATTTTTAAAATCCATAAAGATAAAACCCACACATGTTGACGTCGCACAAGCCAATCAAAGTTTTTTATTTTTCTGCGATAAAATATTGCGTAGGAGGCAAAAGTTTTGATGTAGGGTATGTGACAAGCTAAAATGTGTTCGATCTCCCGAATCTCATTCAAGCGTAGTAGCGTTGGGACCTTGCGTATTCATTCCTTTGCCTCAATTTCACTTTATTTCTGTGATTGATTTTACAAGTGTGTACATCATGATAGTCATGGTCTCCATGTCTGTCTGTCTGCCTCCCTCTACTTCACAAACTCTATAAATTGAATTCTCCATGCAGATACAACCGCAGCCACTTAAATCAAAATGTGAAAAGGAGGAAAACTTTTGTAAAGCAAATGACGATTGACAACTAACAACTGTCACTAGTCATCGTTTAAACTTTTCTAATGGGAAAGTCTACCATTGTAGGGAAATGCATGAAACTGGCATTGTGGTAGCCCCCAGCGTGGTTCTTCTACTAAGACCACTACGGCGGACTTCAAGTCAATTTCTACAGAGTATTTCGGAGTAACGGGAAAAATGCTATAAAAGCATATTAAACGTGCCAAAGCCACGGGGTTCTTCAACTCTTAATTCATTTCTGCCATTTTAGTCGACACATGGATCCCCATTTCTGACAACTTTTAGATTTTTTAATGCTCACATTCATAAAGAAGAATTCTCCACTGAGCCAAGTATTCATAATATTATCCTTTTGCGTAACCACTCAAAAGCATTTATTGGGCTTGATACAGTAAATAAGTACTTATAACCAGAGAAAGATTTTAAAATCGCTAAAATTTTAAGTACAGATATAGGTATCAATGGAACTACTTTCCATTCAATCCATTTTCAATGTCCACTGAAGTACCTAAGGAAAGGGCAAAATGGGAAGTATTGGAACCAATTATTATTAGGAAAGATGAAAACTTGTTCATTCAAAATAGTATTTATTTGCAATATGAAAATGCAAAATATGATCATATGTTCGATCACAACTATAAATAATTAAGAAGCTATGATCCTTGATTACACATGTATTAGGTTTTCTAATTAAAAGCTTAGGAAAAGTAACAATTCATTGAGAAGCTTTTAAATATTTCGCCTGAATTATTATAATTTACGTAAATTACTACATTTGGGACAAGGCAACAATTATTATCGGTATTTGATTTTCATTAAATATAATTGACAGAGCTACGTCAAATAATTTTTCTTTTGTGTATAGATATCTACGTATTTTTCCGCTTTCTCCTGGTCATCCATATGATAATGATCCAAAAAATACCTCAAGGTCGACGAGCGGAACAACTTAAATACAAAAATACAAAAGGAGGGTGTGTATCGAGTTGTAAATAAATTAGTAAACTTAAAAAATTCTAATGATTGTGATATTGTGCTGAGAGCGGATGACATCAACAATCATTTTGCTACTATAAGTAATACAATCAATCCCCATCAATGCCAAATTAATAAACCAGCTGAATTACCTATGGTAGCAAATCGGTTCAAGGCCCACTTTGTAAAACTACCGGATATGTTTACGGCATATAACCAGTTGAAGAAGAAGTTATCTCATTCAGTTGATGCATTGGAACTCAGCCCAATATTTTTCAATCATCTAATAGGTATACCTACTATCACAAATTATATACATAACATCGTAACTACTAGTGTGAGTACAGGATATGTATGTAATTCGCTAAAAGTATGCAAAATCCTACCATCCCCAAAAATAAAAGATCCCATATTACCCATCCATTACAGACCAATTTCTATTCAAAATTTTCTATCTAAATTAATAGAAAAATGTGTACGT